>JASJUX010000035.1:0-305000 GCA_033971965.1 Cucurbita ficifolia | reverse complement strand
CTAAATAAATTATGTTGCTCATGAAATTTTAGGAGAAGGCTCAATATGACATGATAATATTATGTATGAAATTTGGTGACCTAATGGTTATGATAACGGGCTAAACCAAGGGTAGGTGTAAAATGACTACAATACCCCTATAATTATGTACCACTAGCTTATGACCAAAGTGACCTCTAAGTGAGATGAAATTTGATGAGGAGCCTTATGTCATGGTGTAAAGGGATTACACAAAGTTACAAGACATTGGAATATGTTGAAGAATTAAACCAAGATTTGGGGTGATAAATGACCAAAAGACCCTTATGAAAATTCTATGACGTTTTCAAGATCCTAGAAGACTCAAAATACTATAGGAAAACTATATGAGACTCATTTATGATATTAAGTGTAAGTATGAAAGATTTTAAGAAATTAAAACAATTTTAGAGTATGAACCAAGATTTAAAATACGTAACTATCCGTCAAGACAGGTTATAAGAAATAAAAGATTTTATGAATACCAAGTGATAGGCTTACGAAAGTTATGCATGCAAATAAATGTTTATGACTCACATTGATGAGGGCGTACTTGTTAAGAATTTATGAAAGACTTTAGGTAGGATTTATACATGTAAGAAAATGTTTATGATCCATACGAATGAAGGGCGTACTTGTTAAGAATTTTTTTTTTCTTAGTGGTACTTCAAGACTTAACAAAGAACTCTTAGAATAAGGACACGAGTTATTCCAAGATTAAAACACTTTCGAGGACGAAAGTTTCTTGTAGAGGTAGATGATGTAATAGCCCGAAAATAAATAAATAAATAAACAAAGAAAAATTATTATTCTGTTTAAAAAATAATAATAATAATAATAAATTAATATTTAAAAAAAAAGAAAAAAAAAGAAAAAAAAAGAAGAAAACAACCCTCCCCACTCCTCTCCACTAATCTCTCATCCCTTCCCCATCCTCTCTCCTCAACCCGGCACAATATCACAGTTCGTCAAAAAAAAATAGAAAAAAAGGCCGGATTTGAGAAAAAGTAAGGGCTTTTCAACCGAAACAGATATGATGCAGATTTAAGATTTTGGTCAGTTATTACGGTAAAATACAGATTTTCTTTTCTTTTATAGTTATGTTAAATTAGGTTAGAATCACATTTCTTTCTTTATCCGATATTTTACAGATCTGTAGTAATCAAATCTTATGTTCTTAGTTGTCAGATCTATAAAGCGGTAAGATGTAGCCAAACAATCGATTAAAATTGGCCAATAATATCTCTTTACAGAATGAAAATAAATATTGTAAAAGTAATATCTGTTTACAGAATTGAAAATATAGAATTGAAAATATAGAATTGAAAATATGGAATGAAAATAATTACAGAGGAGGGAAGATTGTGGAAAGATTTGGTCAACAACGGTAAATATGAGGGCAAGGAACTCCATTAAATGTTGTCTAGTTGAAAATAACATTATATATATATATACAACATTTCAAGACTTTTAACCATGACCAATGTAAATTAGAGAAATAATTTTATAGGGTTCAAACTTGAAACTGATGTCATGGACTCACATAAGTTGACTTGGATTTCAAAGGACGGAATCGAACTTTTATTAAGGATATATTCGTGACAACGACTTAAGCTAACCAGGTAAGTGACCTTACTATCGGCATGGTTATATTTGATGTTGACACGTGCCTGTGGTTCAGCACGTTTCATATATACTGATATGTGTGAATTATCTGTTAATCGGTATGCTTATATTATGTTTATCTTATGTTATAATATGTGAATTGTATGATAATAATTATGGTACGATGTGTTCAAGGATAGGTTTGAGATAGGATATGAGAAAGATGCACAAAATGAAACGTAACGATAGGAATAAGAGACGTTTATGAAACGTTAGGGTTAGGTTACATACAAGAGTGCTATGGATAGGAGAGATGGATGAAAGGATATGATTAGGATATGGGTAGAAAGGGATAGGTTTGTGATAGATTGATAGAACGATAGCGTTAGGACACGTTCCTGTGATGTTATGGCTAAGGTACGTTCACGGAACGAAATGACTGTGATAGGTATAAGAACGTTAAGGCTATGATAAGTTAGGAAACGATATGACCACGAAGTGCTTACAATATGACATGTTTATGATACGATATATTGTGATGTGATATGTTATGTTTAGATTATTTTATGTGACCATTGAGGTAATTGTTGTATGAATTGCATATTACGAAATGACATGTTAAAAGCATGGAGCGTTTTGTTATGCTTTCTAAATTGTATGTATACAGTATGTTATGAATGACATGATATCATGATAAATGAAATGAAATGTAACCCCGATATGAATGATGAACGATATGTGAAATGATATGAGAAAGGATATGATACGAATGTAAGATGATAGCGGGGTTATATTCATTAATGATAAAAGTAGAAACATGGGGACCTCATGCATTATGTGTGTTCATGAATTTGGGGGATACCCCTATTCCATCACGAGGGTACGGACGCGTACATCCAATGGCAGGACAACGATCGTTATACTTTGCATAGCGCTACCGTGACGGTTACTAGTTCTAACAGGTCCCAACATAAGGGGCTCCCAGAGTATGCCCACCGGGTAATGAAAGTGACCCAGCAGTGTGCGAACTAGCTGGTGAGCCCATACTCGCACGTATGGGCTGTGTAGAGTATATGGTACACGTCCAAAGTTTACCCGTTAGGACAGCACCGTAGGGAAAACGAAACGATACGAAAGATAGGTCCCATCATTTCATTGCATGTGATTGTTGCATTTAACCACAATAGTGGGGTCACTTACTGAGTATCTCTATAAATACTCAAGCCATGTGCTACTACATTTTTTCAGGTTAAGGCGAGACATTCCTGTACGGCTGATGACGGCATCGCAACTCGAGACCATGGCACATGCATAGGATAGTGGTATTTATTTTCTTAGACTTAGGCTAGAATAGGATGTTTTTAACTTAAATGTTTGTTTATTTTATTTACTCTTTTGTTGTGTCGTTTTAAAGATATTTTTCAAGCACGTAAGTCCATGGCGGTGTTTTCAAGATAAAGGTTATGTTTTATGGAATTTAAATGAAGTCTTCCGCATGCAATGTTTATGATATGTATACAGTAGCGACCGTAAATTAAGTAGAAAAAATTTCGGGTCGTTACACCTAATCATGCATATTCTAGCCACCTAAGGCAAGATATGCTCACATGCAAGCACGTCCTAGTCATCTCTATAAGTATTACTTGAAATAGTTCGTGTCGTTACTTACATGGATGACACGTGTCTTCCCAAGCTAACTTTTCTCTGTGTTACAAGCTCCATAATTTCTAAAAAAATTCTATAGGTCCTAACTCAAGTTATAATATGGTAAGTATCGAATCCACAACGAAAAAATAGAATGGAAGTCAAACACGATAAAACCTCACTCTGCACGTACCCCCACGCACCTTCATGTGCAAGTAAGTGATTCCCACACGCAACATCACACGCGAGTAAGATGAAAACCTGAGAAGAAGACGTGTGTTCCTTACACGACGCGTGACAAGTTATTATTGGCACACAGGAATTGGGTCAGATCTAGCGTTGGTTCGAGTTGGTAAGGGGCAGTTCGAATCACGGTCATGGATCATAGGTCGGAGGCGGTTCAGATCACCCTCAAGTATCGCGACCCATGGTGTGCTCTCAGCCAGATGCGCTTGTCATTCTATTGATAACCACATGTCATGCCTTAATGCTTGTGGCATTCCTCTACTCCATGCTTTCCATACGCATGTGCGGTTCGCCTTTGTGAGTTTCTAGTTTTTTTACAATTTTCAAAAATTCATCGTATTTTCTTCCACTTTCATATCTTTCTTACATAACTCGAATAAACTTGGTTCCTTCACCAAAGTTGTAGAGTAGACAGATATTTTTCTCGTAATTAATGATTAACCACAAGAAGATATAATTAAGTACAAAGTAGATCCAAAAATAAAATCTCACCGTCCTTGACATACATCAAAACTCCTCATTTCATTCTAATTCGACTCCGACTTTCTTCATGGAAAATGTACGAAGACCATCATATCAAAAATTTGTAACCCAATTTTTCTCAAATCTCCCATAATTGTGGAAAAACAAAAACTAAGACTTGAAAAGTTTCCCTTAGGTTATTCCTTGATTCTTGACGATTTTTGGGTAATTTAAGAGTCTAGATTGAATGTCCTCATAGTTCTAAGCAACTTTCTTGAAAGCACTTTGGTCGGAATCGAAGTCCTCGTGGTCGGAATCGTAGTTGGTGGAAGTTTTCCTTCTTTCTCTCTCCACGGTTTCACTCTCTCTTTCCCTTTCTTTTCTTTTCTTTTCTTTTAAAAAATCGAGAAATTAATTCTAGTCGGAGCTCAAGCATTACATAAATTTTCTAAGATCTTTTCCCTATTAGTTTTCTCGATATCTCAAGTGTAATATAGTGATAAGAGTTTGAATATCATCCTCAATATCATACTTACACTTAATTTTATCTATAAAACATAAATGGTAGATTGAAATAAATCTAAAACCAATCTAGATCTAAGATAGGTAGAGATAATGAGATGTGACATTTTAGGGATTAATGAAATTTCTTTTAATATATTTTACTAAAAAAAATCACCATTCAAGATGTTAGGGATAACGTCGACGGTATCATTAAAAATCTATGAACTCAACCTATATGAAACAGCTTGAACAATGAAATGAAAGGAAAAGAAGATTGCACCAATGAAAGATCTCGAAGAGCAGAATGACAGAGCTCAAAACTTTCTGAAGACTCTTCCAAAACTGTCCTCTAAGATCTGACTCAGTCTTTTAGTTTGTCCGTCAGCCTGAGAGTGGAACCTTAGTTGAGTTCCCAGCGCTTTCTAAAGACTTTTCAAAAACAGTGAGGTGAACCTGGTACCAAGGCTAAATAAGTGTATATAGAACCTGAATCAAATAATATCAAGGTCAAATGACCAAAGATGGGTAGTGTACCTGTCACAACTGCGTCAGGCTCATCTGCTTTCCTGGTTGTGATTGCTTGGGCTACAACTTGCTCCTGCTGCGGATGAGCACCCCGGCCCCTTTAGTTTTGTCCTGCAGGTCGATTAGCGTCTTGATCCCACCTCTAGGGACAATCTGCTACAAAGTGTCCTACTTCACCACATTTGTAGCATACATTTGTTCCTGCTCGACACTCCCCCTTGTGAGGGCGCTGGCACTTGGGACAATTAGCTATGTCCTGCACTGGAGCTCTTCCATGGTTATCAGTGTGTTCGCTAGGCGATCTGCCAGTTCTAGGATGGTTGCATTTTGTCCTCTTCCCCTGGATTGGGGAAGTGTGTGGTGTTTGTGCTAATCTTGACTGTATTTTATTTGTGTGAGGTATGTCGATGAGGATCGCCACCCGGAGGGCTTCAACATAATCGAAGGATGTCTGAGCTGCCACATGACCTTGTAATTCCTCCTTGAGGCTAGCAATAAATTGTTCAGCCTTCAACATCTATGTGCTGACATATTCCAAGGTAAACTCAAAGTCATATTCTTGCACAGTTCTGTCTCCCTGTTTCAGTTCTAGGAAGGCGGCTTGCACCTACATTCTGGCAACCACAGGGTAGTACTTGCGGAGATAAGCTTCTTTAACCTGGCACCAAGTGATAGATTCTCCATGAGGTGCAATAATCCTTTGGGCTCCTTTCCACCAGAAGTGCGCCTCCACTTTTAGCATGTATGTGCCACAGTGCAATTGATACTCAATTAGGCAATTCATGTATAGGAAGGCGTTTTCTACAACCTCTAACCAATTCTCTATTGCTATTGGATCAACCTTTCCGCCATCGAAGGAGGGTGGATTATATTTCTGGAAATCCTTCAAGTATCGGGATTCAACTATCATGCCCCCTGACTCCTTAGGGCCAAATGTGGAAGGCTAATTGGCAGCTAGGTCCTATGGCAATTGGTTGGTCTAAGCCTAGTTTTCCATAGAAGTTTTCATGAAGGCTTGCAGCACCTCTAAGGTAAAGGTCGTTGTTGGTTGGCTGGGAGGCACCTCAATGCTTGTGAGACCACCTCGGGGACTGGTGCCAAAGAGTTTGTATCTGTTATATCTTGAGCCACTATTCTCCTTCGGCCCCTTCTAGTTTTTGGTGCCCGCGGTATAGTCGACTAGCTCACTTGGGGCACGTCTCTAACCTCCTATTGAAGTTCATCGTTCCACCTCAAGTGTTGGAATAGCAGTGTCATGAGTGACTCTTCTTCTTCCCCTTCTAGGTCCAGGCCTAACATAGGGTATACGTCTCTTTGGTTTCATTATCTACCACAAATAGAAAAAACTACGGTTATAATTGGGTGCGCAATTATAACAACATCATAAAGTCATGGTACATTCTTAAAACATCAACTTGGCTTTTGACTCCACAATTTAAATTCATGAGACTTTCTGGTCGCGAGCGGGCACGTGTTTGGTGGGCATGGTCATAGAAGATACAACTCTATAACCTAAATGTCTACTGGACCTATGACCTGGTGCTCTGATACCAATCTGTCACTGTAACGACCCTAAATTTTCACATACTCAGAGTCGGTACTAACGTCTCATGCTCATCTATAATGCGGAAATATAACTCTTACATGAACATCATTATAGCGTAAACTTCGAAAAATGCTTAAAAGAACTTCTTCTCTAGAAAACACAGTCATGGTCAAGTGTTTAAATACGAAGTACTGAAATTTAGAGAAAATAAAAGCAATACAAAATAATTTAAAATAATGAAATGCATAACAACCTATTCTAACCTAAACCTAGAAATTTATATATGAATCTACCGTATGCACGTGCCACAGTCTCTGCTCGCAATGTCGCCGTCCTCCGTACAAGTGCTCCTTGCCTTTACCTGAAAAATGATGTGGCACACGGCCTGATTATTTCTGTTACGACCCGAAATTTTCTACTTAATTTAAGGTCGCTACTATATACATGTCATAAACATGAATGCGGAAATACTTCATTTAAACTTTCATAAAACATAACCGGAAAATAATACGACTTCATAAAACATAACACTTCAGCTTAAAACACTGCCATGGACTTACGTGTTTGAAAACACTTTTAAAAATGACACAATAAAAGACTAAATAAAATAAATAAACGTTTAAATAAAAAAACATCATATTCTAGCCTAAGTGTAAGAAAATAATACGACTTCCCTATGCATGTGTCATGGTCTCGAGTTGCGATGTCGTCGTCAGGCGTACAGGAATGTCTTGCCTTAACCTGAAAAATGTAGTAGCACATAGCTTGAGTATTTAAAGAAATACTCAGTAAGTGACCCCACTATTGGGGTTAAATGCAAGAACATGCGAATCAATGACGAGACCTATCGTATCGGTCTACTTTTCCTACGACACTATTCTAATGGGCAGCTTGGATGTGTACCATATACTCTACACACAGCTCATACGTGCGGGTATGGGTTCACCAGACAGTTTGCACACCGCTGGGCCCCTTTTCTTGTCAGACTCTCCTGCTGCCGACATTCATTAGAATTAGTAACCGTCACGGCAGCATTATGTAAAACATAAAGATACTTCGTCTGCCTAGTGGATGTATGCGTCCGTACCCTCGTGATGGAATAGGGGTATCCCCTAATGCATGAGCACACATAATGCATGAGGTCCCTACATTTTTTCGTTTTCATTATCATTTAATACAACCCCAGTACATATCATATTGTTTTTCATATCATTTCACATATCGTTCATCATTCATATCATATCGTTTCTTATTCTTCAGTTCTCATATCATACATAATTTTAACGGGGTTATATTTCATGCCATTTATCATGATTTTCATGTCATTCATATCATGCTGTATACACACAATTTAGGAGACATAACATAACGTCTCATGCTTTTAACATAACATTCCATCATATACATATCATACCATAACATATTGCATCACAATATATCATATCATAAACATGTTAATTTATCACATATCTCGTACCATATTTCATATCATATGACAACATATATATATATATATATATCTGTCATTCACATGTCGTATCATAATCATATCATATCGTAAACACTTCGTGGTCATATCGTTCCCTAACTTATCATAGTCTTAACGTTCTTATACCTATCACAGTCATATCGTTACATGAACGTACCTTAGTCATATCATCATAGGAACATATCCTAACGCTATTGTTCTATCAATCTATCACAAACATATCCCTTTCTACCCGTAACCTAACCGCATTCTTTTATCAAACTCTCATATCCATAGCACTTCGGTATGTAACCTAACCATAACGTTTCATGAACGTATCTTACTCCTATCGTTACATTTCGTCTTGTGCATCCTTCTCGTATCCTATCTCAAACATATCATTGAGCACATCGTACCCTAATTATTATCATACAATTCACATATTATAACATATACATAACATATCATAAGCATATCGATCCACAAATAATTCACACATATCAATATATATGACACGTGCAGAACCACATGGCACGTGTCAACATCAAATATAACTATGCCGATAGTAAGGCCACTTACCTGATTAGCTTAGGTTCATGTCCCGACGTTATCTTTAATGAAAGTCCATTGAAATCCAAGTCAACCTATGTGCCCATGACATCAGTTTCAAATCTGAACTTCTACAAAATTGTTTCTCTAATTTATATTGGTCCATGTGTTATATTTGATGCGAACGTTAGAATCTTTGCATGAGTTAAGTCTTGAAATATTTATATATGTTTGTTATAGTATTATTTTCATACAAACCATTTATAATACCCATTAACATTTTCAAGATATTCTATTTTCTCTTAAGAGTGTTTAATACCCTTTAACATTTTCCAGATAATTTCAAAATTCACAATCTTCCCTCCCTATCTCTTTCCCCTTTTAATTATATTCACAATCTTCCCTCCCTATTTCTTATTGTGTTTCCCTTCTTTTAATTATGTTCACAATCTTCTCTTTCTCTTTGTTTCCTTCTTACCGGTTAGTTTTAGGGATCTTTTAATCAATCTTATCTCTAAGAATGTCTTTAATCTCTAATTCAAAACTAACTCATTGTAACCAAACCAATTTTGGAGCAGCCTTGTGATAATGAAACCAACCGGCAAAAAGCATTAAGGCTGAAAAGACTAATGCACCAATTGCGGTACAATAGAGTTTGTAATTCACTATTCCAGAGGCTCGCCACATCTGAAAAAGACCAGAGGTTATTTGTATTCCTCGAAAACCCCCGCCTACATCACCATTCAATATTTCTTGGCCCACTATTGGCTTGTAATGAACGGTCAACTATCCTTAACACCCCCCGCAAGCTGAGCATCGGATTTGAACGAACATGAAGCTTGGATCTGAAAAATTCAAAGAGAGGCCGAGAAATACTTTTTGTGAAGATGTCTGCAACTTGGAGATGAGAAGGTACATATTGTGTGCGAAGTTTGCCAGCGATAACAAGTTCTCGAAGGAAATGATAATCTAGTTCAACATGTTTGGCCCCGCTTGTGAGAAACGGGATTAGAGCTCAAAAAAAATAGCACTTTTGTTGTCACATAAGAGTAAGGGCTGCTGTGAAATAGGGACCTTGAGGTCATGCAAAAGATGCGTAACCCAAAGAAGTTCAACAGCACTTGTGGCAAGAGCACGATACTCAGATTCACAGCTGGAGCGTGAGACAGTAGGTTGCTTTTTGGCACTCCAAGAAACGAGATTGTTACCAAGATAAATAGAATAGCTGGATGTAGAACGACGAGTATCTGGACAACCAGCCCAGTCAGCATTCGAATAAGCGACTAGCGTACTAGGAACAGTGGATGGACGAAAGGTAAGACCAAAGTGGAGTGTTACTTTGACATAGCAAAGAATACGTTTGACAGCAAGAAAGTGATCTGCAGTAAGGGCATGCAAGAATTGACTGACAGAATTGACAGCATAGGCAATATCTGGACGCATAATAGTCAAGTACTGAAGGGCGTCAACAAGAGATCTATAAAGAGTAGGATCAGAGAAAGGAGAACCATCAGCAGTCAGGTGTTGAGAAACAACCATGGGAGTGTGTGGACTGGTTTGCTATCGAGAACCTGAGCATGAGTAAGAATATCTCGAGCATATTTTAACTGACTAATAAAGAGACCATCAGGAGTGGGTGAAGCTTCAAGACCAAGAAAGTAACTTAGAGAACCTAAATCTTTGGTAGCAAACTCAGAATAAAGCTTGCGAGTAAAGCTGTCAATAAGAGATGAGTTGTTGCCGGTAACAATAATGTCATCAACATAAAGAAGCAAATAGATAAGGTTAGATTGCTGATGAAAGACAAAAAGAGACGTGTCAGCGCGACTGCAAGAAAAACCAAGTGTGAGAAGAAATGAGCTAAAACGCTGAAACCAGGCGCGAGGAGCTTGCTTTAAGCCATAGAGGCTTTCTTTAAAACATGAGTGAAAAATCGAGGATCAATATACCCAGGAAGTTGTTCCATATGAACACGTTCAATAAGAGTTCTGTAACGCCCCGTTACGTTATATATAATAATAATAATAATAATAATAAAAAAGAAGAAAAAAATAACTGACCCCTCTCCTTTAATCTCTCCACCCCACCTTAAAATACTTCTCTCATCCGTCATCAATAATTTTGCAAACAAAATGAGAGAGAAAGAAAAGATTTTCTGGGAAGAAGAAAGGCGGATAATGGAGAGATGGCCGATAATAGAAGAGTGATGTCATTTGAAGAGGTTAGTAGTCAGATTACCTTTTTCTTTTTATTTTATGGAAGGATATTAATCTGTTGCAACTATTTAGATCTGAGTTAGAAATGATGATATAGCAACAAAAGAGCCCATCAAGATTTGGCTGTAAAAAAGAAATACACAAAGAAAGAGAGGAAGGTTGGGAAACCATCAAATAATCAAAAGAGGGAAAGAAAAAAAAAAAGAAAGAGAAAGAAATAGAGAGATTTCCATATCAGAAAGAAAAAAAAATACAAAGACAGAAAGATTTAGAAACAACAAAATCTTCTAATTGGTTGGAAATAACAAAGCCAATAAAAAAATGTGGTAATTAAACGGCTGAAACAGAGTTAAAGGAATTAGATATGGGAATAATTAGAAAAAAATTAGAATTAAAAGAAAAAAAAAAGAGGAAGGTTCTAAGAAAGAAAAGAAATTTTTAAAATGGTCTCCGTTAATAGATTTAAGAAAGAAAAGAAAATTAGAATAGATTGAAAATGGTTAATTGGATAGACATTTTTAAAGAAGGAAATGAAAATCAGATTGGATTGGAAATGACAAGTACTGTAAACCGAATTAAAAAAAAAGCGGATTCATGATATTTTTAGGAAAGAAAAGAAAATCAGAATCAATTAGCATTATAGTAAACTAACCAAAATAAAACCGATGAGATAAACAAAGTGAGAAAAGGAAAATAGAAAATATGAGAAATTATTACCATTTGTACCCATTAAATATAATATTATTACAAACTATATTTGGATTGAATGATCCAAGTAGCACGAAGTTTATTACCCAATACAATTTAGAAACAATGAAAACATAGAATTCGATTTTTATTAAGGTTGTTTTAGAGTCTATTTCACATTGTTAGTTGGATTATTAATTAAAATGTGAAATACTACCAAAAGGTGACGAACGGTGTGATAGGAAGCGAACCTTGATAATATTTGGAGTAGTTCTCGAGGAACGGGAGCTTACGTTAATTAAATTAGGGAGTACTCCGGCTAAGGCCAACCAGGTAAGTGGCCTTACTATAGGATAGGCTAAAGGTTGTTTGATTTATGATGATGTGTGAGTACGATGTTGTGTTGCGATGTATGTTAAATGTACGTTATTTATGTTTCGATGCATGACGTACATATTATATCTGATGCACTTGATGGCTTCTATGATGAGTATGATGTATGCATGACGATGTTATTAACATGTTGATGTTTTCCATGTTGAACATGCCTTATGATGTTGTTTGCCATATTGCATCATGTCGTTAGATCGACATAGGACACAACCCTAAGAGTATGAAACTGATATTAACGTAAATATCCACGAGCACGTGTTACATAGTGTAACCAAGAGATGAGACTAGAGGGTTGTGTCAGAAGAGATGTATAGTTGGACTTAGAGGGACCTCATGCATATTGTATGTTCATAAGCATAGGGCTACTTCCCCTAGAGATGACGAGTGCGGACGCGCACCGTATGATGAGTGCGAAAGCGCACAGGTGCGAATGCACACAGATGAGGGTGTTCATGAGGTGCATGACACTATGGGGTTCCGCTGACCTCCGGACGTCGCTACAAATTAGCTTGACTAGAGGGTCCAGGGGGTGTGTGAGCGCCCTGGGGATTCACACTCGCACGTGTGAGTCGTGTGTAGGGAAGTACTACACATCCAATTTGTCCGAGACTGGAGGTCACCCTTAAGATGATTAGAGATAGATCCCTAATTCATGAGTGCATGTGTTTGCATTAGCATGGCCCCTATAGTGGGGTCACTTACTGAGTATTTCTTTGAAATTCTCAGGCCGTGTGCCATATTTTTTTCAGGTAAAGGCAAGGCGCTCATGTACGGTTGACGGCGGCATCGTGATTAGAGACTGTGGCGCGTGCATAGGATAGTTGCATATTTAAAATTCTTAGTCTTGGTTAGGATAGGGGGTTTTGCATTTCATTTGTTTAAATTATTTAATTTGTAATTGTTTTTATCTTATTTTGAACTCGAGCATGATGTTTGAAACACGTAAGTCCGGCAATGTTTTCTAGTGTTTTAACATATTCTAAAGTTTTAAATTTTTTCGCTAATAAAGATGAGCATTTTTAGAGTTATATTCTGCATTAGAAATGAGCATGAGACGTTAGTGGCGACTCTAGATATGTGGAAATTTAGGGTCGTTACAAGTTCCATTGAGAAAAGCATTCTTGACATCAAGTTGTCGAAGAGGCCATTTATTTGTGACTGCAATAGAAAGCACAACACGGACAGTGGTAGCTTTGACAACCGGACTGAAAGGGTCAATGTAGTCAAGACCAGGAACCTAAGTATAACCTTTGGCAACAAGATGAGCCTTGAAACGCTCGACGGATCCATCAGGAAAATATTTAATACGAAACACCCATTTAGAGCCCACGATGTTGGTGTTGGCAGGGCGAGGAACCAAAGTCCAAGTATCATTTTGTTGTAAAGCTCAAATTTCTTCATCCATGGCAACAACCCAAGCAGGATTTTTAGCCGCAGATTTGAATCCTTTTGGCTCAGTGGATGCAATAAGAGCATAAAGAAGTCCAGATGAGCCCAAAATACCAAGATTTGCTGGATGACGAGTCTTGAATATACCAGCTTTGGCTCGTGTGATCGTAGGATGAGTGCCCAAAGAAGAGGAATCAACAATAGGTTCAATAGAGGTCGAATCAGAAGTCGAGGGTGGCAAAGTGGAACCTGCAAGAGAAGTATCAACCTGCACAGACTCATCCACAAGGTCAGAACAAATATCACACGGGGATAAACTGGATCGAGGAATGTGCGATGAAGTGGTAGGGGGGATGAATCGATATGATAAAGATGTGGTTCCAAGAAATTTGAAATAGGAAGAGAGGAAAGAGGTTGGGCCTGGGAGCTAGGGATAGCAGGTAAGTGAGTTTCATCAAATTGAGCATGGCGGGTGATATATAGCTTAGTGGTAGCGGGATCAAGACAGCGGAACCCTTTATGAGCAGGACTATAACCCAAAAAAATACAAGGAATGCTGCAGGGAGAAAGCTTGTTAGGCATATAATCACGCAGGTAAGGATAAACACGACAACCAAAGAGATGAAAATTGTCCTAATCTGGAGTGTAGCCACAGAGGAGTTCAAAGGGTGACTTACCTCCAAGAAGTGGAGTAGGCAATCGGTTGATAATATAAGCTGCAGTGCTGAAGGCGTCAACCCAAAAACGAGGAGAAAGATGAGAGTGAAAGAGAAGGGTCAAGTCAGTCTCAGTCACATGACGATGTTTTCTCTCAGCACGACCATTTTGAGCAGGTGTATATGGACAAGAGAGTTGATGGTGGATGCTAGAATTACGTAAATGAGTTTTGAAACAAGTGCTAGTAAATTCGGTACCTCCATCACTTTGAAATACCTTGATACGAGAAGAATATTGATTTTTCACAAATTTTTAAAATTGAAGAAAAATATCAAAGAAATCAGATTTAAATTTTAAAGGGTAAAGCCAAGTGAATCGAGAATAATAATCAATAAAAATAACATAGTAAAGAAAACCCGAATTTGATTTGACGGGAAAAGGACCCCAAAGATCACAATGAATAAGATCTAACACATGAGACGACCTACGTTCATTGCGGGAATAAGGCAATCGATGACTTTTCGCAAGCTGACAAGTATTACATAATGATGGAGAAGGCAATAAAGACCTAAGAGAAAGATGACATTTTCTATTTAAAAAAGAAATAACAGAATGATTCACATGTCCCAGGCGAGCATGCCATAAATCATATGAAGCACGTAAAGATTTGTTTCTAAGGACTGAAATAAAAGCAGGGTTGCTGCGCTCCAGCACATATAGCCCTCCATCTCTTTTACCGGTTGCCACCACCCTTCCTGTTTGACGATTCTAGATAGTAATAAGATTATTAGTAAATGTAACGGAGAGAAGAAAATCATACGTTAATTTACTGATGGAAAGAATATTTTTAGTAAGATGAGGGACAACCAAGACATCTAAGAAGTGAATATTTGGAACAAGAGAAAGAGTACCGGTGTGGGTAATGGGTAGGGATGCATTGTTTCCTACGATCACATAGTCCTTACCCATGTAATTTTTAGACTGATCCAAAATAGATGGGTCGGCAGTCATATGGGCCGAAGCCCTAGTGTCTAGAAACCAATCAGCAGCATCGGGTCCAGCAATAGAACATGACGTGTTAAAGGCTTCAGCAAGGTGAGCATGAGAAGAATCAAGTCGAACATATCGTTGATTGCAACGGTCAGCATAATGGCCCTCTTTGTGGCATATTTGGCAGTGAGGTGGTCGACGACCCTGACCTGAGTGGGTTCGTCCTTGATTGAAAGAGTTGTTTTTGTGAGAATAAGAATGACCTCGCTGTTTGCTAGAGGAAGCAGGGTGGCTTCCATGGGTGCGACCACGATTAGTGGCTGTGAATGATGTAGGAGTGGAGTCAGAGGACTCAAGGGAGCGCTGGAACAACTCAAAACTTTTAGCTTTAGAGACTAAATCTGCAAAACAGGGGATAGGGGTGAGAGCCATCTGAGCAGTAGAAAAAGCTGAAAATTCGGTGTCGAGTCCACGAAGGAACCAGTGCACTTTATCAATCTCCTCGACGGGTCTGCCAATGGCATGAAGTTGGTCACAAATTGTTTTGAAGGCACGGGCATACTCAGCAACAGGTTTGGTGCCACGTTTCATCAGCTGCAAGTCATCCTTGAGTCTCAATTCACGAGCTTTCGAATGATGTTTGAACGTAGTTTCCAACGCAAGCCAGAAATCACGTGCAGTAGAGAGACCAACGACAACAGCCATGACTTCCTCGGTGAGAGAGGAGAGCAAGAGACAGAGAATTCGTTGATCGGCTGCTCTCCATGCCAAATATTTGGGGTTGAGTGTTGAGGAGGTTTCTGGTTCAAAGCGAGGTGGTGGAACCATAGTTCCATCAACATAGCTCAGCATGTCTTGACTCTCAAGGAGAGGGAGAAGTTGGCTTTTTCAAAGAAGATAATTGGAGGAAGAAAGTTTGATGGTGATCATATGGATTAGAGTGTTGAAAGGAAGAAGATGATAAGAGGATTCGGAAGCCATAGAGAAGAAAGAATCAGGGTTGTTAAACCGAAAGGGCTCTGATACCATGTGAATGTTTGCTGAAACCACCACACCTAAACGGTGGCGAGAGTTCTCTTATTTATAATCATTTAAATACTACAGAAATATAGTAAATTACAAATAAAATGGAAAGAACAATAAGAGGAAAGAATAATAAATGAATACAATATATTTGCCTTTAATAAAATGGTAAATATGGTAAGCCGTAAGGCATGAACGGTTAACTATCCTTAACAAAATCTAAGTCAACCTATATGCCCATGACATCAGTTTCAAGTTTGAACTTCTACAAGATTGTTTCTCTAATTTATTTATATATGTTTGTTATAGTATTATTTTCATACAAACCATTTATAATACCCATTAACATTTTCAGGATATTCTATTTTCTCTTAAGAGTGCTTAATACCCTTTAACATTTTCCAGATAATTTCAATTATATTCACAATCTTCCCTCCCTATCTCTTTCCCCTTCTTTTAATTATATTCACAATCTTCCATTTCTGTTTGTTTCCTTCTTAACCATTAGTTTTAGGGATCTTTTAATCAATCTTATCTCTAAGAATGTCTTTAATCTCTAATTCAAAACTAACTTATTGTAACCAAATTAATAAATTAATATCATTAAATAAAATTTGAATTTTGTGTTTATGTTTGTTTTTGCAGGAAGGAATTCTCATACGTTAAATATGCTTAAACCTTTTTTTTTTTTTTGTTACATTTTCAATTATGTTAGCAATTATTTTTGGCAAATTTAGTCGATTTTATCTTTCTAATTTGCTAAATAAAACTAAATAATTGGATAGAAGTAAAGGAGATCTGAGATATAACTTACGGAGAAATCTCAAATCTCTCTCCCATGTAAATCTTCACCATCTCCTATAAATTTGATCGGAGGCATTTATGTTTTCTCAATCTGACATCTTGCATTTCTCTTCAATTTTGCAGGAATTGTGAGGTCCATTGAGGAGAGATTATTAGGAAAGGGACTATAGTTAGTGGAGAGGAAGGGGAATAATTGTTTTTATTTATTTATTTATTAATTTATTATTCTTTTTTTTTAAACATAATAATTTTTTTTTGTTTATTTATTTATTTATTTATTTGGGCTGTTACAATTTCGAACAATACTCCATAATTGGGGCCATGCAAATACAAACACATGCAATATGATTTAGGGACCTATCTCTAATCATCATACGGGTGGCCTCCAGTCTCGGACAAATTGGATGTGTAGTACTTCCCTACACACGACTCACACGTGCGAGTGTGAATCCCCAGGGCGCTCACACACCCCCTTGACCCTTTGGTCAAGCTAATCAGTAGCAACGTCTGGAGGTCAGCGGAACCCCATAGTGTCATGCGCCTCATGAACATCATCATCATACCGTGCGTATTCGCACTCGTCATCATGCGGTGCGTATTCGCACTAATAATCATGTTGTGTGCATTCGCACTCATCATCATACTTTGTGCTTTCGCACTCATCATCATATTGTGCGCGTCCGCACTCATCATCTTTAGAGGAAGTAGTCCTATGCTTATGAACATACAATATGCATGAGGTCACTTTAAATCCATCGTAATGTCTCTTCTGACACAACCTTCTAGTCTAATCTCTTTGTTACTCTAGGTAACACATACCGGTGGATATTTATATTAATATCATTTTCATGCTCTTAGGGTTGTGTCCTATGTCGATCTAACGACATGATGCAATATGACACTCATCATCATATAGCATGCTCAATATGGAAAGCTTCATCATATTAAGATAAACGTCACACAATCATCATACTCGTCATATTACCATAAAGTGCATCAAGCATATCAAGTACGTCATTCATCGAAATATATATACACTACGCACATCATCAAGTATCATAACTCACACATCATCATATAACATCATCACATCATCATCTAACGTCATCACATAACATTATCACATTATCATATAACAACATCACATCATCATATAACATCATCGCATCACTATCTAACGTCATCAAGTCATCATATTACATCATCACATCATCATACAACATCAACACATCATCATCCAACGGCATCACGTCATCATATAACGTCATCACATCGTCATATAACATAAAGCATAAATGACACGTGCAAAGGCCACTGGACACGTGTTGTCATACATAAGACAAGTCTTTCAACCAAGCCGATAGTAAGACCACTTACTTGATTAGCTTAAGTTGTTGTCACGAATTTATCCTTAATGAAAGTTTGATTCTGTCCTTTGAAATCCAAGTCAACCTATGTGAGTTCATGGCATCAGTTTCAAGTTCGAACTTTTATAAAATTATTTCTCTAATTTAGATTGGTCCATGTGTCTCATCATGAACATTAGAGGCTTTGCATGAATAAAGTCTTAAATGTTTATTTATGTTTGTTTTAATTTCATTTTCATGCCATCTATTTAAAACTCTTTAACATTTCAATATATTTTCTTTCCTCTGTTCCCTTCTCTTTTTATTTTAATTAGGTTTGCAATTATCTTTGGCCAATTTTTTTAATAGATTCTTGAATTAAGCAAATAATTAATTCTATATCTCCTCTTTTTTTCATTCTTTCTTTTCTTTGTTAAACTTTTCTTTTTCCTCTGTATTTACTCGGTTAATTTTTTTCACCAAATCTTCCATTTCTGTATTTACTTCCTATCTTTCATTTTCTCTCGGTTATGTATTTACTTCTTTTTTTAATTCTATTGACAGATATTGGCCTCATTAGTTATTTTCTATAGCCTAACATGCTAACAGAAATCTAAATAACTGGACAAGGGAACAAGAGATCTGAATAATTAGATAAAAGAAAAGGAGATCTGATTTTGAGATTTCTTGGTTAGATAAATGAGACGGAGATGTGAAATATGACTTACAAAGCAAGATCTCTCTCCAATTAAATCTTCACTCCCCTGTGAATCTGGTTGTTGGTATTTTTTTTTCTTTTCTTTTCTTTTTTTAATTGTCGTATGAACCACCTATGCATGCATATTTTGGATTTGGTTTTTTTTTAACTTAACAATTATTTATTCTAGAAGAAGAAAGTTTGAATACAAAGAATCAAATCGTGGCTAGTTTCATTAATTTCATTTAAAATAAGGATTCTAAACAGAGAAAAATATAATTTTATTCTTAAATAGGCAAAGAAAAATAGAAGTAGAGGATTAAATGAAAAATGAGTCAAATTAATGAAAAACCATTACTATTCCTCTGTAAGTGTAAGGTTTTAATTTGATACAACACAAAATTAAACAAAAAATAATTTATAAATAGAATTCAACACGTCCAAAATTTAGGGGTAAATTGATTTGACATTAAAATATTAATTAGTTAATTGCAATATGTAATACTGGATAATTAATTTTAATTAATAATAAAAATGCCCCATTGTTTTGTTCCCTCCTCAACCGACGTGGGACATCACAATCCACTCCCCTTCAGGGTCCAGCGTCCTCGCTGGCACTCTTTCCTTCCTCCCATCGATGTGGGACATCACAATCCACCCCCTCTAGGACGCTGGCACTCTTTCCTTCCTCCAATCGATGTGAGACATCACAATCCACCCCCTTTAGGACGCTGGCACTCTTTCCTTCCTCCCATCGATGTGGGACATCACAATCCACCCCCTCTAGGACGCTGGCACTCTTTCCTTCCTCCAATCGATGTGGGACATCACAATCCACCCCCTTTAGGACGCTGGCACTCTTTCCTTCCTCCCATCGATGTGGGACATCACAATCCACCCCCTCTAGGACGCTGGCACTCTTTCCTTCCTCCAATCGATGTGGGACATCACAATCCACCCCCTTTAGGACGCTGGCACTCTTTCCTTCCTCCCATCGATGTGGGACATCACAATCCACCCCCTCTAGGACGCTGGCACTCTTTCCTTCCTCCAATCGATGTGGGACATCACAATCCACCCCCTTTAGGACGCTGGCACTCTTTCCTTCCTCCCATCGATGTGGGACATCACAATCCACCCCCTCTAGGACGCTGGCACTCTTTCCTTCCTCCAATCGATGTAGGACCCGCCAAATCCAACCAATGTGGGACATCACAATCCACCCCCTTCACGGCTCAGCGTCCTCGCTGGCACTCTTTCCTTCCTCCAATCAATGTGGGACCCCGCCAAATCCACCCCTCTTTGGGGCCCAACATCCGTACTGGCACATCGCCTCGTGTCTATCTCCCTTCGGGGAACAGCCTCCTCGCTGGCACATGGTCCGATGTCTGGCTCTGGTACTATTTGTAACGGCCCAGATCCACCACTAGTAGATATTGTCCTCTTTCGGCTTTCCCTTTCGAGTTTCCCCTCAAGGCTTGCGGTGCAATTTAATTTCTTTTGTTATTTTGATTCAGATTATATCTACACAGAAAAAAAATTTCTATTTTTGGGGTTGCTAACTCAATGGTAGAGTACTATGCTTTTAGGTGCGGCTAGCATCTTTTACACATTTCTATGAAGAAACAGATTCGTCCATACTATCGGTAGAGTTTGTAAGACCACGACTGATCCTGAAAGGAATGAATGGAAAAAGCAGCATGTATCAATAAAAAATTCTAGTAATATTTTTACCTTACTAGATTAGGCCAAACCTTGTTTGAATTCTTGATGCCGAAAAAAAACGTCAAGTAAAGTCAAGTGGGGTGGGTCGAATGAATAAATGGATAGAACCCTATGCTCCAATTATAGAGAAATAAAAAGTAACGGGCTTATGTTCTTAATTCGAATGATTACCCGATCTAATTAGACATTAAAACTATATTAGTGCTTGATGCGGGAAGGACTTTTCTTATGAGTGAGTTAGAAAAAAATTTAGATTTAGATATAGACGAAAAAGATATCTTCTGGTTTAAAAAACCTCTTGTGACTTCTTTTCGACTATAAACGATGGAATCGTCTACTTCGATATCTAAAAAATGACAGATTAGAAAATCCTGTTAGAACTGAAATGGCATAATATTTTTTTATACATGCCAAAGCGACGGAAAAGACAGAATAGTTTTTACATATCCACCCAGTCTATCAACTTTTTTGGAAATGATACAAAAAAAGATATCTTTGGTCACAATTGATGAATTGGATAATCCTCGGAATTATCTGGATGAACACAAAAAATTGATAAATAGAATTGAAGTTCTGGATAAGGGACCCCAGCTAGAGTAAGGGATGTACTGGAATATAAAGGGTGTTTTGTTCTCCTCTCCAACCCGGACATACAAATTATTAACATAATTACCACATTAATCAAATCCGTTGAGTCTTAGCAATATATGTTAAGAGTTAATAAAATAATAATAATAATAATTACTTATTTTATTACTATTGGATCTTTATGCATAAAAACACCACTTACCATAGGGTGTTTGGATAATTCATCTTTCAATGTTTCCTTTCTTTTTAACTAATTTTTATTTACCATTTAAAAAAAACACTTTTAATTATCTATAATCGTTTAATAAGCTATATTATACCCATTATACTAATTTTTTTTATAAAATAGAAAAGTCGATTTTATAAAAAAAAAATTAAAAAAATTAAATTATTCCAATTACACGACGATGAACTTTGTATCTATTTCTATTAAAGAGAATAGCTAGAATCCTCGTCGATATCACCCTTCACAAACTAACTTTCATTCAAAGAAGAAACTCACTAATGTATAGAAGCCACACCTGACACGTCCAACCTTTAACTAATAATTAGGGGTGTACACAGGTTAGATTGGGTTACATTGAGAAAACTTTTTAGACCAACCCAAAATTTCGGGTTAGTAACCCAAATAACTCGAAATTGTTTTACAATTCAACCCTTTGTTTTCAAGTTGGGTTGGGTGTGGAGTTGTTCAAATTTTTTAAATTGTTTAAAAAACTTATATTTATCCACCCTTCATAACATTCAACACAATCTTAGAACAATACACAATCATTTAACACAATCAAAAGTGAGTAAATGGCATGTTAGTAAGCAGTTGCGAGAGGGTGGTACGACATGTGATGCCATGGATCTTGCAAATGTCAACGACATGTGATGTGGAGGTGAAACCTAAAACTATGGTACCAAATTTTTGTTCTCTAAACTCGAAAAACCGTACCCAACTCATTCGATGCCAAAAAAATAACTCAACCCAACCTAACCCAGGGTCCATTATACTCATATTAGCAAATAAAATTCACCATTACAAAGTGGTCAAAAACAAATTACTCGTAAATAAAACTTTCATTTCAACTTTAATTCTTCCCATTTGTCAATTTTTGTATCCAATTTTCTGGAAAAAAAAGAAAAAAGAGTACGAAATTTGGTAGTACTTGGTCCCCTCAAATGACATAGTGTAAACTCTTCCAGCAGTCCCTGCAGTAACACTGACAACCACATAAAATAACCTCCACCATCTGAAAAGTAAAAAAAAAATATACATATTGGACAGCGATAAGCATTCATTTTCCACTTTATTTCCTTTTTTTTTCATTTTTCTTTGAAGAATGAATAGTAATAATAATAATATTACACAGCATTGGTAAGAACCTGACCACACAAATCATTTGAACTATGAATTTTCAATTTACAGTATGTACACAGAATCAAAAGGGAGGAATATGAGGAAACCAGGTATCAATCCCACCACTGCTACCATCAATAACATTTCACTTATCTGTCAGTAGAATTGTAGTTTGTTGAAACCCAACAATCTCAATTTTATCAATTAGGATACCACACTTTATCACGACCACGACCACCATCACGACCTCCAGACTGTTCTCTGAGGCGCTGTAAATCCAACGGTCCGAGTATTGCGCTGAATTATGACCATGCCAAGGAGCACTATCCTGCAAGACCAATTTGTGCACCACATTATATCCATCCTACCCTCCCTTCCTAAAAGTACTTTTGAAGTACTTTCAAGTCAAACAGTTTGGCCAAAAGAACTCTACATGTGCCTTTTCACAAACCACCTTACAAATCCTAACATACCTTTAATACTGTGACCCTACAGGTTACGTGTGTGCGCGCGTGTTAAATTCGGTCAATTTAATTCATTAGTACTGCAGAGCCATTTACCCATGTGACAACAGGCTAGAAATAAGAACGACGAACTAAAGAAATAGTTTCACACAATTTATAATACCTTCCTCAGAGAAAGCAAATACGCCACCAAGCATGTCATCAGTGTCCCCATCTTCCTCACATTTCTCCCTGTAATGAGGACTACCACTACTGTCAACGTCGTCAGTTAGAGCTTCTGCTCGGTCACGGCAGTTACTAAGACCTGTCGCTTTACAATACTCCTCTTGAAAGAATGGTTCATAATCAAATGAATCGCCCATCGGTCCCTCGTCAAGAATGTTCATACTCAAGTCAGAACGGTTGGAACTTGTATTTGAGCCCTCACTGGCTCCTCCACATTTTGATGACTGAACTGCTTTTAAAATAGTTCTATCAGTGGAGAGTGAGCAACTTGTTACAGTTGATGGGCTGTTAGTAAAATCGCTGCCTTCGCCTGGGGAAAGTCCAGTGCTCGATTGTTTAGAAGATACCGAAGCCTGCTCCTGGAAAGAGTTCTCTTTCATTACTTGTGAGGCCAAAACAGATCCATCCTTTTCATTCATTTTAATGTCACCAACAGATTTGGCAATGGGTGGATTAGATATACCTGAAAATCATATTACAAAATTAGGGGGAAAAGAGACGCTGGACTATCATGAATTGATAATCATGAAAATAAAATGCTTATAATAACCATCTGAATTTTCTTCCAAGCCACGTGAGTCCAACTTTAAATCTGAACCGATATCACCTTCTGAATACTTCATTCCATCACTATGAGAATCTAAACTTGGGCTAGAGCTTTTTGCACCAGCATGGCTCCTGCAAAAGCAACCAACAACTCCAACTTTCAGCCAATGAAGTGCCTTCACAATTTGCTAAACGATATGGAATCGCAAGTTATCAAGATAATCAATTCAGTATTAAGCCGTCAAATACATATATCACAGATCTTACTCATATGAACCATTCTCTTAAAGACACTGCAAGAAATGTACACAATAGCAAGAGGCTAATGAAATAGAAGAACAAATGGATTAAGACATCAGCAGTCTAACATCTAGGAAAGAGGCTCCTAACCCCTGTTAGAGCAAAAACTTACCTATCCTACTTCCAAGTAAACCTCCCATTAACTAGAGGAGGGTCAAAAAGGCTACAATCCTCAATGAACCTATTGAATTTTCTCAGTCCCCCCCCCCCCCCCCCCCCCCCCCCCCCCCCCCCCCCCCCCCCCCCCCCCCCCCCCCCCCCCCCCCCCCTCCCCCCCCCCCCCCCGATAAAGATAATTTAACTGGTATCAATTTTTCATTAGATGTGAGACAAAAAAAAAATAGAGAAATCCTGCCAGCTAATATTGGTAAATTAAAATGAAAATAATATGGCAACACAATATTTGCAGCAATGTAATTAGACTCAATTATCATCACCTATCAAGCCAATCAGATTGTATCCCACGAAAATGGTCAAAAACTGGAAGCAAATCCTTCCGCTTTATTTCAACCTCATGAATAGGTACTTTCTCTATCTCAATTTCCCCATTCATATTATCTTTCATGCTACTTTCCTCATTAGACCCGGGGAAACCCATGGTATAGAAATGTACCTGCAATAGGGAGGAAAAGAAAACCGACTTAATTGATGCCTGAAAAAGAAGGAATTCAAAAGGGCACTATGACCAATACCATGGATTTCTGCCAGACAGGAATCCTCCCAGAGTTTATCTGCACCTCAGAATTGGATAGGTACAAGAGAGAACGGTCATGTGGCTTTACCAACTCCTGGTTTTCAAGATGATTCTCCTGTAAATAGGAAGTATCCTCAACAGGTTCGACAGTTTCTTTTCTCCTGAGAATAACTGAAGATATGCATTCCTCCCTCTCTGGCCAAGCAGCTCTTCGGCAAACATCCCACCATTGAATAGGTTCAACTCTTACTCGCAGTTCCTCATCCTTCATCTGCATTGTAGCATTTGGACTTCTCAAAACAGTTTCACCACATTCTCCCCCCATTGATGGAAGCAGTTTATGTTGAATCACATGGCCGGAAGGAGTATACACCAAAAGATGTTCCAAAGTATTTGAACTTAATTGAGAGGATTGCGGATTCTTAGGTATACAACTATGGAAAACAGCAGAAATAGCACCTGATGGGATGGAAACCTTTCCCGATGAAGAAGCAGTAACCATACTGACAGTATTAAGCCAACCTGAGTTACAATTTTTAATTCTGCTAACAACAGAAAGAGTGACAGGAGGGGGAGGGGGAGGAGAAAAGGATTGCTGGTTTGTGATGAAAGATGAAGTTGACCACCAAGGGACACATGAAGCAGGTATAAGATTAGGCCCATCAACAAAAGAATTGTGCATTTGGAGAACAGTTTCCCCTCCAAAGGGTGAAAGAGCAAAAATGTGGCAAGTTCCCCGGGATGAAACAATAGCTATCCATTGACTATAGTGGCTAAAACAAATGTCTTGTATTACCTGGATCAAAAACAATAAAAAGAACTGCTTATAAGCACATAAAATATAATGAAAAGTTAAAAGTCAAGGACGTACAGCTGATGTCATGCCACGATGAAGCTTATAAAGGTGCACATGAGAGGAGCTCCAATCATAGCTTTGGGTGCCCGATCCGTTTTGTATGCAGGATGGCATAATCCTAAAAATGTTAATATTGCTACCATGGGTTGAGGCAGTGACTAGAAGGGTCCCACTTGGATCAAAACAAAGAGCAGAAATCGGACTAGAGTGAGCCTTAAATTGTGATATAACAGCTTTGGAGACAAAATCTTTCACAACAACCTGCAAAAAGAGCAACGTTGAGAACTGGGGAGAAACCCAACGACTATCCAAAATTATAACAATGTCCTCCCAAAAATGAAAGAGATTCTCTAGTGCAACCTTACGGCGTATAAGAGCCTTTTTATAGACCATATGGGATGAAAGAAACGACCTTTACGGCAAGGAAAGATCCTTTTATGTTAATTGGCTTTCTTGATTCTTGATTCTTTATTTTTATTTTTTTTGGCAATGTCTTGGTGCAAAAATTACTTTTCTTTATGAATCCTGCTATCTCTTTTCTAACATCTCATGGGAAACTATTTCTGTAATTCCAAGAGCATGGACAATCTGCTCTGCTTTGTAATTTCATCGTATCAATGAAACTATAGCTGTTTAACTCTCAAAAGAATGACCTCATACTCTAACTGGCCATAGGAAGCATGAAGTGGATACCTGAACTCTCTAAAATGATAGGATAGTGAGCCAAATCTTAGTAGCCAATAACAAAAAACTTTAGTGTCATTCAGAGATCAAGATGCATGATTTCCTTTAATCACAAACATTAGTAGGTTGCTTTGAAATATCCTTTTCTTTTTTTTTTTTTACAAGAAACAACTTCTCAGTGATATAATGAAAAGGAAAAATGTTCCAGAGATACAAATTCTATAAGGGAGTGAAAATAAAAATAAAAAGTAAAGAAAAATACAAGAACAAAAACTTAGAAATATCTGTCTTTTTGTATTTTCTGCTTTCAGAAATATCAAAAGAAGCTATAAAATGTTAATTAATATAGGTAAAAATTGTAAGAATATATCAGACTAGTTTTCAATGCAAAGGCAAAAATTATACAGTCCTGAAATCAAAAGACTAACCATTCCAGCAGCATCTGTTTCTGTAGAATGCAATGCCAGCCGACCAACTTTCCGACTCGAATTTGATGAGAGTGGAGAGTTAGAACCATCAGGTACAAATTCTTGATAGTATTTAGACAATGTTTTATAACCCATGTCACCCAAATTAATTAGCCCAGCAGCCAAATGCTTACTAGATTCCATGGCATATCGGGCCACCAAACTCCCGCTGCTAGGTGACGTTGATGGGCTTACACCAGGAGGTGTAAGACTCTGTGGGCTTAAACGTCCAGTATTTGACTGCAAAGGATTGTTGGAAGCATAAGCCAACCATCTAGGACCCACGGCCATAGGTCCATAGCCAATATTAACCCCAGATGTTCCTTGGCCTCCCAATTGAGGGACTGGATAAGTGAGAACACTAAATTTACTCTCGAGGGTGAGAGAATCGAAGCAATAAATCTGTAAATAAGAGGAATAAGTGAACAAAAAAATTTGAAATAAAAACAATGACCAGCCTTCATAATCAATTTTATACTCATAAGAAACACATGATTAACTTAGGCAACAAAGCTATTAGAAGATAGTCTTAATTTTTTATACACCATCAGAAAATATTCTTGATTTTTTATAAGCCCCCAGAAAATGGTCTTCATTAACTACAAGAGCTCTGCAACCATCCATCCATTTGATTTTTTGGGGAAAAAGAACATCCATTATTAAATCAATTATATGGAAAGTGTTATGAAGTTGTTAATTATGTTAAAGAAAGAAAAAGGATAATTAATCTTTTCTCAATTATGAATTCAAAAATGTTCATGAGCATGATATAAGCTTACTTGTGATGCAAGACCAACAGCCACAATTTCAGGACTGCATCTAATCATGTATACGGTTGAGCGAAATCTCAGAACATGAACATAATTCCGAGTTTTTAACGAGTAAAACCTAACAGCCATCGGGGAGAGGATATTATTATCTGAATGACCGTTAGGATATCCATCTCTCACCAACCCGTTTGTGCCACCTTGCACCAAACCTGAATTCTGGGTCTCATCACATGCAACCACCAAAAGTATTGGATGTGATGCTCCAAAGCCTTCCTTAACATCAGACTTTGCAGGAAGAGGCTGCATCTGCAAGAATGTGACTGGATCATCCCGTCTTGAAACCAGTTCACTGACACTGGGAGCATCTTCAACATCAAGAACTTGAAAGCCATTTGTATAACCAACTAAAAGCACACGTTTGTAGAAGGACGGGCTGAGCTCAAGTCTGTCAAATCCAGCCCATAATACCTGTTGGACCACAATTCCAAATCCTTATTATACTGCATGTATTGCATCATAAGAAGCACACATGCAAGGGCAAGTACTACACAAAAGAATTATATTCCACACAGAATAGGTTCTGTTGCACTGAAGATGCTCATCACAGACAAATCCACTTGCAAACTAATATCTTCCTGTTCTACATATGAAAACTTCTGATCAGAATGATGTTACAAATTTAAATATCCAAATCAGACTGGCGTACATAATGAAAAAGTGTCTAAATCAAGGTTTTATACATCTGATAAACGCAAATCCTAAAAGACACCCAAGAATAGCTTTCAAAAAGTTATACGATCCTAATGATAACTCAATAGGTTCTCAGGTTCACAAAATTATTCATATTATGTTGCTTCTCTTCTCGGTTGTCCTACTTCTCCGTAATTCAAGTTTTATCTCTAACAAACATGTAATACACTTGATAGTAGAGTATAGAGTACAAAATATCTTTAAACCCCTCATTTTTCGCTAAAAAATGGTTCATCGCTTTCCAATCCATCAACCCTACATAAAGCTAAAAACGCACGCTTCCTAATGGTTCTTTATTTTACCTGCCAACTCCAGAAATATCCTAGAAAAATCAGTGCACACATACATTGGAAATATCCAACAAAAAATGAACTAAAAACACAAGTTAATATCACTACCATAACTAAAAGAGAAAAAAAGAACACAAAGGAAGGAAAATCGACTCACAGAATCCTCAGATAAAATAACCCTAAACCCTATATCAAAAACCAGCGGTGGTCATAATGATTTAAAAGGGGGAAAACGCTGAACTAAGTAATAAGTTCACATTCTACACAATTTTCGTTTTCTTTGCAAGAGATAACGTCTGGAACCTCGAAAAAACCAAATCTGCAGAAGCTAAAATCAACCAGAGACTTAATGAACAAGTATTCCCAATGTTCAATCTCTCTTATCCTCCATCATTCCGAACAACCAAAAATGACGGCGCTAAAGCACCCAACATCACCGATACAACCTCTAGAAGCCCCAGATACATACAAACCACCAAACTTCCTCCCAGACCAATCGTCAACAGAGCGAAACACAATTTTGGGGAAAATGAAAAATCAGTGCCGCAATTAACAAAATCAACAACAAACTAGACTCAAAAACAAAAAGTAAAGTGAACCTGGTCCTTGTGATCGGGGGCGTCGCCAGAGATAGAGGCAGCGACGGAAGCACTGGCGGAGCGAACACCGGAAGAAGCAGTTTTAATACAGGAAGAAATGAATTTCAAAGAACTCGGGAGAAATCCGTTGGCGCTCTTGTTGTTACTACTGCTGTTGTTGCTGTTAACCTTAGCGTAGCTCTTCATAATAAAATCAGAAGCAAAAGAGAGAAGGGGGCTGGATTACCCGGCCGTCACAGGAGAAATAGACCACGGAGGAGGGCGATCGGGAATCAGCATACGAGAAGGAAGGAGACGGAAGCGGCGGTGGAGTTCGCCGGAGATGGAAACGGTGTCGTTTGGTTGCGGTGGTGGGTGTCGTTTTGGGAGAGTTTGACCTCTGGTTACAAAGACACGGTTCCTTTCTCTATCTAATGGAAATCTCAATTTTTTTCTTTCTGTATTTTTCTTTTTCTTTTTCTTTTCCTTTTTCTTTTTCTTTTTGAATTAAAGTTTTTTTTTTTATATATATATTTAATTTGTATGTCCCTCTGTTTCCGCCTCGAGCCTACGAGGTCCTTGTGCGCCGTGTTGTTAAGATTGCACTGTAAGATGCGTGTAAAATTACCATTTCCCTCGTGGCGATCGAGGGTATTTTCGGGATTTGGCTTTTTTGTCTTGTCTATTTTAGTAGGTTTGGGTCCGAGTATTAAGAGATTTTTTTAACTCAACTCAACTGTTTACAACTCAACTTAACGCGTTAGCTACAACACTGTACGGGTCGATACGCACAGCGCCTAGTATCTATCGTTTACGGCTACAACTACTAGGGTATCTAATCTCACTCGCTCCCCTAGCTTTCGTCTCTCAGTGTCAGTGTCGGCCCAGCAGAATGCTTTCGCCGCTGGTGTTCTTTCCGATCTCTACACATTTCATCGCTCCCCCGGAAAATTCCTCCTCTGTCCCTATCGTACTCCAGCTTGGTAGTTTCCCCCACTTGTCCAGGATCTCTACAGACGCTTTACGCTCAATCATTCCGGATAACGCTTGCATCCTCTGTATTAATGTGGCTGTAGGCCTAGAGTTAGTCGATGCTTATTCTCCAGATACCGTCATTGCTTCTTCTCTAGAGAAAGAAGTGCACGACCCCTAATCTTAGATAGGTCGTCACCTCTCTAAATTATAATTTTTTTATTTGGGTTATTCAACTTTTTTTGTTTAAATTTTTGTTAATTTATTATCAAAATTTAATTAAAATTTACCTCTCAAATATATATTTTAAAAATTATTTTTAAGAATACTATAAAATAAATAATAAAAAAATAATTATGACATAAAATAAATATATATATATTTATATATTTTTAAAAATTAATAATAAATTCGAGTGGATTTGGTTAACCTTCCTAACCAAATTAGTTAAAAAATAATATTTTTAATTTTAGTTTATAACAAATTAGTTATTGAAATTTTAATATATAACCATTTATATTCATTTAGGCAAAAGTATTAGAATATATCCAAAATATATACATTAATTAAGCAAAATTTAACATTAAAACTTAGCATTTATTTAGCTTAAAGTTAGGGCATTTGAGTTTAGGTAGTTTAATTTTAAATTATATAATTAAATGGGTTTTATAACCCTATGTTTTTTGGGTAGTAGGTAAGCTTCTACCAAATTAATTGACTTAATAAATGGTTACACACTTTTTAATTGCTATTTCTTTTATTTTTATTTTTTATTTTAGAAATAAATTAATCCGATCCAACCCGGACACAAATAAAACTATATTGCGTTAAATTGAATTAACTCGAATTTATCATTAATTTAAAAAAAAAAATACATTTTTGTTTATGATACAAAATCCATGATTTATGTTTTGTCTTTCGTTTGTTTCGAGAAATATCGATCAATTCCGATGCTTTCTTTTTCTATTGTTTGTTTTCCGATCGAGATGTATGGATCTATGGACCTATGTGTCTATATAATCCTGCTCATAGATTAACGAAAATATGCAAAAGCTCTATTTGTGTCCGTCATTCTATGAGTCTCTTCCTTTCTACGTATGACATCGTCACTCCCTTTGTCAGCATCACTAAGTCGGAACTTAATTTGTAAGCCATGTTTCGACCTGGACCTTTTCGGGATGCTTCTAATAACCATAATATTTTTTTATTTTTTCTTTGATTTCATAATTATTTTTTTTATTATTTATTCTCCATCAACTTTTTACAATAATTTTTAACTATTTTTAAACAATATTGTTGTAGATATTAATTAAATATCTTTAAATAAATAAATAATTAAATATATTTTGAGTCGGGTTGAGTTGAATTCATGAAAAATACAGTTTGGTTTGTGAATTGACATTTTTTGGTTGGGTCAACCCAACTAATATGAAAATAAGATTACAACTCAACTCAATTCTACTTTACTTTTAAAAAGATTAAAAAGATTTAATATTTGAACTTTACGGGATTTTAACCATTAATATAGAATGTATGGTAAACAATAATTAATTTTTTTAAAAATAATTAAAAAAAATAACGCAGATATTGTCCTCTTTGTGATTTCCCTTTCTGGCTTTCACCCCCTTATAAATAGTGATTTGTTGATTTGTTCTCTCCTCCCCAACCAATGTGAGACATCACAATCCACCCCCTTCGGGACCTAGCGTCCTCACTAGCACTCGTTCCTTTATCAATCAATGTGGGACCGCCCAACCAATGTGGGACATCACAATCCACCCCCCTTCGGGACCTAGCATCCTCGCTGGCACTCGTTCCTTTATCAATTAATGTGGGACCGCCCCCAAATCCACCCTCCTTTGGGGCCCAACGTCCTTACTGGCACACCGCCTCGTGTCTACCCCCTTCGGGGAAGAGCGAGAAGTCTGACACATCGTTCGGTGACTGACTCTGATACCATTTGTAACGACCCAGATCCACCGCTAGTAGATATTGTCCTCTTTGGGCTTTCTTTTTCGGGCTTCCCCTCAAGGCTTTAAAACGCGTTTGCTAGGGGAAGATTTCCACACGCTTATAACAACTCGACAACTAAATCTAATGATTGGCTCCACAACTCTATTCGGGTTGCTTTGTCACCGGCCAACAGGAGACATAGAAAATTAGATATTTTCATAATCCTAAATTAGAGAAATTTATAAAAAACAAAAAAAATAAAAAATGAAAGAAAAATCCATAAAAGCGGTGAGCGTTCCCAACAAAGGCTTCTCCAGCACTCAATTCAACAGGGATGGTCCGTGGAAGAAACGTTAATAATGAAAGACAAGGGGTCTAGCGTCAATATCAGAAACTTTTGGGGGTGTTTGTGCAAATTTATGAAAAATATATTAAATTGAGCAAACGAACGGAAAGGAACATCTGTTACGTTACGACAACGTGTACGAATATCTTAAGGAAGATGCTAACACACCATATAAAATCCTTTTCTTTTTTCTTTTTTTTTTTTCTTTTTTTTTTTTATTTAAAATTTAAAATAATTTTATTTCTTGAGGCATACATTTGACCATCCACCACCACAATTCTTGAATCTAAAAAAAAATAAAAAGTTTTTTTTTCCTTTCTTTTCATTTTTAATAAAATTATATTGATCGGTCTCCCTATTAATTCGACACCAAATGACCCTAACATTTTCGACATGCTCGACTAACTTACTTCTCGTTTTTAAGAGTGAACATTATCCCCATTGTGAGAATCCCACATTAGTAGACGCGTTTAAAAGCCTGGAGGGGAAACCCGAAAGGGAAAGCCCAAAGAGGACAGTATCTACTAGTGATGGGCTTGAGCTTTTACACCCATAATCCAGCACGAGCTATTTAAGATTATTCCCATTGTGAGAATCTCACATTGGTTGGGGAGGAAAATGAAACACCCTGAAAATCTTTCCCTACCAGACGCGTTTTTAAAGCCTTGAGGGGAAACCCAAAGAGGACGAGGACAATATCTGCTAGCTAAGATTATTCCCATTGTGAGAATCTCACATTGGTTGGTGAGGAAAACGAAACACCCTTTGTAGGACGTGGAAACCTTTCCGACGCGTTTTAAAGCCTTGAGAGAAGCCTGAAAAGGAAAGCCCAAAGAGAACAATATCTGCTAGCGGTGAGCTTGAGTTGTTACACCCATAAACCACCAGTTATTTGAACATGTTTTGTCCTCACCCATATGGAACAAAACACGTTTAACTTTAGAATATCTATGATTGAGCCACCGAAAAGAAATATGCATCTTATTGGTATATGTAGTAATTTTCAATTCTTTTCGGTCTTTTTTAGTCATCTTAGAACAGAGCACGTTTAACTTTAGAATATCTATAATTGAGCCACTGAAAAGAAATATGCATCTTATTGGTATATGTAGTAATTTTTATTTCTTTTCAGTCTTTTTTAGTCATCTTATCCTCATGATCGCTCTCATTCGGATATGATCTCGGTTCATTATGTACCCTTCATTTACTCGAGTGTTATAAATATAAAAATTAAAAATTTACTTTATAAAGTCTAATAAAATATTCAAAATAAATAAAAATTTATGTTACTTATACATATTGGCAAAGTTTGTTGACTATTATTCTTTGATAAATTCTTTATACTTCTTTTTGTAAAAAAAAAAAAAAAAAAAATAAACTTTATTTTGTTGAATAAAAAATGTCACAAAAATAGAGGCGGAGAATATACATATTATAATAATGTATTTAAAATATATGATATTTTAACACATAATTTCACAACTAAAGTTGAACTCTTCATCTTCTCATCCACCAATAATATTTAAGAATATTAAATGCATTGAAATTTATATTTTAATATCCGACCAACCCAGAAATAGGATTATAACCCACTTTTACTCTACCCTATTTTTGAGATTATTATGAAAATTAAAATATTTGACGTTTGTAGCGGATGTTAATGATGCGTTGTGACCTGTGAATATTTGATATTTGAGTTTTATGAAATTTTAGTTATATGCTGGGTGACATATTTTTGGTCGGGTGGGGTCAACCCGACCAACCCAGAAATAGGATTATTATCCACTTTTACTCTACTCTATTTTTGAGATTATTATGAAAATTAAAATATTTGACGTTTGTAGCTGATGTTCATGATGCGTTGTGACTTGTGAATATTTGATATTTGAGTTTTATGAAATTTTAATTGTTAATGTAATATTTATCCTAAATAAGTATGGTTTTTAAATAATTAAAATCTTAACTAATTTTTTTTAAATGATGTTTATAAATTTTAGAAAATTTAATTATAAATTGAGTGATTTAGGCCATAAAATTTAATAAAACCATAATAAATAGTTCATACCAAATAAACTCTTTTATGGAAATTTGTGGAAATTAAATAATTTAATTATAATTAAATTGTAAAAAATGAATTAATTATATAAATTTAACACAAATGACCAAAAGTACTAATGAAAACTCAAGGGTAAATATGTTAACGACCCATGCTCAAAATTCGGTATATGATAATCCCAACATTTTCCTGCGACATGGTCATGTTACCTATTCTTTGTTTCTTAAGAGTGAAAACGATCCATATAGACCAACATGAGTCTTTCTAGCATGTTTTATCCTCACTCACGTACGAAAATTCCTAGGAGGTCACCCAACATAAAATTGTTTCAAGTAAAACACGGTTAGCTATGAAGCTCATATGATCGAGCCACTGAAAAAAGTGCACTTTGTTGGTATTGATAGTGACGTTCAATTCTTTTAAGTCTTTCTTAATTATTCTATCCTCAAAATCCCTACAATTTTGGAGGTGGTTTTGGTTCATTCATATACACCTCATTTATTCAGATGTCATAGTATGTAAAATATTAAAATATTAAAATATAAGAATCAAATGAAAAGTAAACTCGGAAAGGTAAAATGTAACATGTTGAATTAAAATGTAAAAATAGACGGATGCTCCGGAAACGACCCCTCTGTGACTGCACAGCTCTCGAATGCTTTTCCACCTAGACCGGCAGCTTGCAAACACCGAAAAAGAAAAGGAAAGCAGGGATGAGTATAAAAGTTATACTCAGAAAGCCACCTATTTGTAGGCTCTCATCGCGTTCTAGACGTAACAGATTCCCACGGGCTTCTCATTGGCTCTAGGACGTCTACTTCTAGTCTTATTCCCTTGGGGCTATTGTGGTCTCCGTCCTTTCTTTTTAGACCCTGAGAGTTCCTTTTGTCAGGTTGTGAATGACTTGTGACCCTCTATGAGCCCCTCATGCATGACTCTATAAGACTATATGGTGTCTTACCTAAGAGGTGAGCTGAAACCCCTCAGGTCCATAAAGTCACCCTCGTGGGGCGCGACCCTTCATTATCTCATCTAGCTAATGGGCAGTACGACGTGGATCTCTCGTTTCCTATGCGAAAACGGCTAGGAACAGTCGGGTTTTGATTAGAAACTCATTGGTCCCCCATGAAGCTGTTGACACTATTCACAAAACATCTAGCCTAAGAACAACTCTTAAGGTGGTTCGTAAGCTATGGTGGTCTGCTAGACTCCTAGGGAAAAGATTAGGTCTAAATTTAATAACGGTCATCCTAACCAAAGGTTCATAGTCTGAACATGATTTCTGGTTTGATATACATAAAAAGTACACAACATTCATCTAAAGTCACCAAATATCATTTCATACAAAATAAACATGCATATTTAATGGGACAATAATATCCATCAAGCACCTAGAGCGCAGATCACAAATTCTCCATCCTCTTTTCAACATGAAATAAACATTTATATAGCGAAAACGTAAAGCATATTAGCATTCTATACAACATGCCCCGTATTCTTAATATATCAATCACTTAGGTTCATTTCAGGGGAAAAACCATCTACCTAGGATAAATATTCTAGCATGCATGCAAACCAAGCGACTTCTACAAGTATTTCTTCCTAAAATTCCATGTGGTGACTTACATGATTGACGCATGCCGTTTTGTTTCACGTTTCCACATAAATAGGGTGTCCAAAAGAAGCGACTTTCTTCAATTAGGTCCTAAATCACATAAAAATGTACATAGAATTGGAATCGGGATGAAAATCAAGCAAATAGAAGTCAAATGGGCTGAAAACTGACCCACACGCGCCACCCACGCACCCAAGGGAGTTCCACTCGCGACTGTCATGCGCGGCGTGTGTTCTGCAAGCGCAGGTCACTAGACCAGATTTCAGGTTGGATGGCAGGTTGGGTTGATTCGGTTTCCTTCGATCTGCGGGTTGAGTCGGGTTTGGTCGAACCGTGTGGGTTAGAATGAATCAGTGCAGCCGCGTGTCTCCGTCCGGGTGGAAACATGTCACCCCTCACTACGTTCGACGCGTGTCCTTTACTTGACCAGACACGTCTCTCCTCTCACCGGTTGACATATGGCTCGTCGTAAAATTTTCTCTCTCCTGGCAGTCGCAACACAGAATCGATTATGTTTTTTTCTTTTCACTTTTCTCATTTTCATATCTTTTAATCTATAATTCAAATCAATTTAGTTTCTTCAGCAAAGTTGTGAATCCTAACCCCGACTCCGTCCTGATATTTTTTCAGGTTAAGTTATGGATGTCGGAAGTAGGTACATTTTCTTCCTTACCGTTCTTGGATAAACTCTCTGAAGTTCCGCTCTCCGTCCAAAGATTTCAACCAAGCTCCTTCCAAAAATCTGTGGAGCTCCCTCCCTAGATAAACATATCAAAATATTGGATTTCAATAAAAAAAAAAAACTCTATAGATCTTACATCACGGATTCTCAGTTTTCTTGACGGAAAATGGAGCTCCTTCTTCCTTCGTAGATGGAGTTTTTGCAACAAATCCTTGGCTGGAAATGAACTCTGACGGCGGTCTGGTGATTTTTTCGGCGGTTCTTTCTTCCTTCTCTCTTCAAATTCTCTCAACCCTCTCTCACTTTTTCTCTTTTGCAGGTCTTCGGCTAGGGTTCCATTTGGACCCATAATGATTTGAGGAAAAAAATGGCCTCTTTACCCCTCTGTTGACTTTGACCAAATATTTTCTTCGAGTGCTACAGGACGTGAAGGACACCTTGCTAAGTACTGCACTGTAAGGAGGATGGAAAACCCGATTAACCTCCTAAGGGACTTAAGTGATTTAGAGAGTCCTATGCAGACCCACTCCCAGGAAAGAGCATATGCATCCACTAGTAGAAACGCTGGGAAATCCGACACAGTGGTGACAAGTACCTTATCCGTTCTAAGACACTATGTTTTAACTTTATTTTATTTAGGCTCTACGCATTCGTTTATATCTGTACCGTTTGTTAGCCAAGCAGGGTTCGAACTAGAATCCTTATTGCATGTATTGACTGTTAGTACTCGAGCAGGGGTAGATCTAATTGCTAAGAATAGAGTAAAGGGTGGACAAGTAATTGTGGCGGGACAGACTTTGGATGTAAACCTGATAGTTATTAGTATGACGGACTTTGACGTAATACTAGGGATGGATTGGTTGGCTAAGAATCACACCTGCATAGATTGTCATAAAAGGGAAGTGATATTCTTAACGACGTACGAATCCAACTTTAAATTCAAGGGCACCTGCACCGGAGTTGCCCCTAAGGTGGTCTAGATGATGAAAGCCAAGAAACTGATCCAACAAGAAGGTTGAGCCATATTAGCTAGTGCAGTAGATATAAAAGGGAAAAATAAGACCTTGGATGCGGTACCAATAGTGAACGATCTTTCAAATGTTTTTTTTCAGAGGATTTACTAGAAGTACCTCATTCCCGAGCTGTGGACTTCGGTACAGAACTTGAGTCGGGTACTGGACCTATTTCTAAAGCCCCCTACCGCATGGCGCTAGTTGAACTAAAGGAACTCAAGGTGCAACTACAAGATCAACTAGACAAGAGTTTCATTCGCCCCAACATATCTCCTTGGGGTGCGTCGGTGCTGTTTGTTAAAAAGAAATATGGCTCGATGCGTCTATGCATCAGCTATCGGGAGCTAAACAAGAGAACAGTGAAGAACAAGTATCCACCTCCTCGCATTGAAGATTTGTTCAATCAACTAAGAGAAGCGACAATATTCTCCAATATAGATCTTCGATCAGAAATCACCGTATTAAGATTAAGGAAGGGGATGTATCAAAGAAAATATTTAGAACAAGGTACGACCATGATGGGTTTGTGGTGATGTCATTTGGTCTCACTAACACCCCTACGGTATTCATGGAGTTAATAAACCGAGTATTCAAGGAGTGCCTCGACACGTTTATCATCGTGTTTATAGACGACATCCTGGTGTACTTAAAGACGGATCAAGAATATCAGCGACACCTCCAAAAAGTCCTAACAATTTTGAGAGAGAATAAGTTGTACGCAAAATTCTCCAAATGCAAATTTTGGCTATGAAAAGTCTCGTTCTTAGGGCATGTGGTGTCAAAGGATGGAATTTCAGTAGATCCCACCAAGATTGAAGCGGTCATTAAGTAGAATCACCCGATTATAGTTATTGAGGTATGCAGTTTTATGGGGCTAGCAAGATACTACTGGCGTTTTGTGCAAGACTTTACTAGGATTGCCTCACCGCTCACACAGTTGATGAAGAAGAGTGACCATTTGTCTGGAGCGATGCATTATGGTCATAAAGTATGAAAGTTAAAACTCTTGGAATGACTCGTGGAAGGTTAAGAGTTTTCATTTCGAGGCTATATATGTTTGTTAACTTTGTAAAATAGACTTGGAAAATGGGATTTCCTTTAGCCAATGGTTAAGTTTCTTGGAAATTCTATGTAGTTTAAGTTGCATATAGAATCATTCCAGCTTGACATGATCAATCTTGCTTGTGGAGTGATTAATGTTCTTGTCTTGAGATATTTGATCAATAAGGTAATATGAATTTTACTTTCTCTTCGAGTAATTCTTTATCATTAGGGCTAAGCGTTCTTACCTTTCCTTTGCAATTCTATGTAGTTTAGATCGCATGTTTAGAATCATTCAAGTTAGACATGATCGATCTTGCTTGTGGAGTGATTCAAATCTCAAACAAGTGTTCTTGTCTTGAGATATTCGATCAACAATGTAATCCAAATCTTACTTCCCTTGTACTGATTCTTTATCAGTGAGTGTATACTAGTTGAAAGGCAAACCCAGGGGTATGTATACGAGCCCTTCTGATGTATTCATGTGCACGTGTATGGACTACATGTAAAGAAGTACCACACATCCAATTTCACAAACTGGAAAATAGAGTTCAATGTCATGATGTTTTTATGAAAAGATAGATCTCACCACGGTTGCGTGTGTTTACATTCCCAGTGAAAGTGCACGAAGATCTCACCACTATGTATACCAACAAGGTACACTTCTTCTTTTTGGTGGTTCAATCATAGGAATTCTAAGGTTAAGCGTATTTTGCTTTGAGAAATTTTAGGTTGGGTGACTTATTGAGAATGTACCTAAGGTGCATGTTGTAGGCGAATATAAGAGCCATCACGTTTTCATTCTTAAACATGATAAGTGACCATGTTGTAGGGGAATATAAGAGCCATCAAGTGTCAAATCTAGATCCGAATTTTGGGCATGGGTTGTAACGACTTTAATTTTCTAGAGACATAGAGTCGCTACCATATGCATGACATAATCTTTTTATTCAGAAATATTCATTCAAAACGATACCTTAGACTCCTACCTTTACGAAAGTGTATTAAAACAACATGAAAAAAATATGCAAATCAAATTAAAATAAAACCACTTCGAAACGGTTACAATAATAATAAAAATAAGAAAATATGTAATTTCTTCCTTTTTGTAATTACAATAATAATTAAAATAAAACCACTTATGGTCAATTTTGATCGATTCTTCGCCCCTTTTACGACGAGTTCATGAAGTAAATTCTTAGAACATGTAAAGGACTTTCTGTGTTTATTCCTCACCCAAATTGTAATTACGAAATTTAGTGAAAGAGCAAAATCTAGACATATAACTTATCAGAGTGATCTCGAGTGACAATCCTGCCTTCTTTTTTTAACGGATCTCTATATTATTGAGAGAAAAACGATGACAAATTGACAGAAAGATGATTTGATTGACTCTGAGTTTGAGAGGAAACCCTTACGATAGAGAGAGTTTTACGGTAATTAAGAAATTTGAGAGAGAAGCCCGTTAAGGCTGAGGGATATGGGGGAGAGAGATATTTCCACGGGAGTGGGGTTGAGGGAGTCTAAGAGAACCGGTTAAAAAGTTATTAATGATGGGACGAAACCAAGAAATAACTCCTCACGTGTGAAATTATAGAAGATCTTCATTAAGATCAAACAATACCATCGAATTGTTACATATCCATTGTTTTTAAAAATGATAGATTTTATCGAGTTTTTTAAACCTTGTGTTAGTACGTAACCATTCGTGATTTGAAATCTCAAGTTACAACAGACTTTTATAGCATAGCGAGAACATATCATACACTTTTTTATAGCATGAATGAATATTCGTGATAAGATTTATACACGTGATCAATTTCCTTTGATTCGCTCTTCCCATTAAATTTCTTCTTAGACCACAAAATTAGTTTCAATCTATCATCTTAATACTATTGATAAGCGCTTGCATCGTCAAAGTGCAAACAGTTGCTTGATGTGCAATTATCTATCACGTGTGGATAGAGCCTAATTCTCGAGTTCACGACTCTCGTCCATACTTGCTTCAAATCTTTCTCCAGTTGTTTAGTAGAATGTCTTTTTTCACTTCTCCACTTGGTCAAAGTCGTCTACCGTGGGAGTGTTCGTGAGCTTGCCCTCTCTTAAAAAATGTATTCTCACGAGCCTTTGTCCCGCTTTATTTTCTTGGTCTTCGTGTTGAGCCTCGTTTTTTACTTTGTTCTTACGTTTTATTTGATACTTGAGTTTTAAATTAAAATCTAATATTTAAATTTCCTACCAAAGATATATATATATATATATATATATATATACACGCGCGCACATACACATACAGACACGCACACATGCGCAAGCACACACACGCTAAATAATCCATTTATAAAAAAGTTGTATGGATTAATTTTAAATTTTAAATTATAAAAACTAAAATTTAACCTTTTTTCCATTAAATTAATTTAATCGCTAAAATACAAATTGGAAAAGTTAAATAATAAAGAGAGGCTATATATTGTCCAATTGCCTAAAAACGTGGTTCGGTACAAGTCCACGTGGTGGCTGGGGTTGGGACCATGATCATCTGACACATCATCATTTGATGCCACGTGTCAGCTTCCAACCCAATAGCCGTGATTTTCCTAATCTTATTATTTATTTCTTTTGGTTTGTCGGCGGTTGTTCTACGCTGCGCCTGACCCTTTGTCGGAACAAACTTCGGCGCATTTTAATTATTTTTAACTTTTAGCTTGGTCCCTCTAATTATTATATATAATGTAGAATCAATCTATGAGCAGTGAGATTGAGAAGAAAACTAAAACAGTTACGGTCAAACAACTCCAATTGGAGGTCAACCAACTTAAAATTAGTTAGCCTCTAACCTTCAACTAGATGTGTAACCGTCGGAAAATTTTAAAAAAATAAAATAATAATAGTAATAATAATAATTAAAAAAAAAAGAAAGAAATAGTAAATGATCGCTCTCTCCCCCTTCCCCGAATATCTCTCCACAACCCCTCCTGTAACTGCAAAATGATCTGCAACAAAAAAAAAAACAAAACAAAAATGGCAGATTTGGGGAAGAGAAAAACGAAACAAAGGAAAGACAGCAGATTTTGGGAGAGAAAAATCACAAATTACCTTCACTACAAGCAGATTTAACAGGAAATGAAAGAGGAAAGAGATAAGAAAAGTTATCGTAAGTTAGATATCTTTTCCTTTATATTTTGCAAATATATAGAAAAGTTATCCTAAGTTAAATATCTTTTTATTTTATCTTTTACAATTATTTAAATTTTATATATCTGACATAAAATTAAAATTGATTGAAAATGACTTTTGTCAACCATTTAAATTGGATAGTCATTTTTAAGAGAGAGAAGAAAATCATAATTAATTGATGCATAGACATTTTTACTAAAGGAAAATTAGAATCCGATTGAAAATGGCTTCTTTAATTGGATAGTCATTTAGAAAGGGAAGAAAATAGAATAGATTGAAAATGGTCGGTTAATTGGATAGTCATTTTTAGAAAGAGAAGAAAACAGAATAGATTGAAAATGGCTTAGGTTACTTGGATGGTCATATTAAGAAAGAGAAGAGAACATAATGGATTGAAAATGGATTATAAATCATTTGTGGAAAGAAAAAATACAGAGGGAAGAGAAACAAAGTAGTACAACGAGAAGGAAAATGGAAGATGTGAGAAGTTATTATTATTTGCAACAGAGAATATAATATTATAATAAACCATAGTTGGATGGAATGATTCAAGCAGCATGAAATAATATTAACATATTTTCAATTTAAGTTTTACTATCCAACAAAATTTAGAAACAAACCGTTTTAAAGCCGTATTTCACATTGTTAGTTTGATTATTAATTAAAATGTGAAATACTAATGAAAGGTGACGAACGGTACGATATGAAGTGAATTCAAGTAATCTTTGGAGCCACTCTCGAAGAACGGGAGCTTACGTTAATTAAATTAGGGAATACTTCGGCTAAGGTCAACCAAGTAAGTGACCTTACTATAGGATAGGCTAAAGATTGTTTGAATTATGATGATGTATGAGTATGACGTTGTGTAACGACCCTAAATTTTCACATATCTAGAGTCGCTACTAACGTCTCATGCTCATCTCTAATGAAGAATATAACTCTAAAAATGCTCGTCTTTATTAGCAGAAAAATTCAAAACTTCATAATACGTTAAAACATTAGAAAACACTGCCGGACTTACGTGTTTCAATCATCATGCTCGAGTTCAAAATAAGATAAAAATAATTACAAATTAAATAATTTAAATAAATGAAATGCAAACACTCAATCCTAACCAAGACTAGGAATTTTAAATATGCAACTATCATATGCACGCGCCACAGTCTTTGATCACGATGACGCCGTCAACCGTACATGGGCGCCTTGCCTTTACCTGAAAAACAATATGACACACGGCCTGAGTATTTCGAAGAAATACTCAGTAAGTGACACCACTATAGGGGTCATGCTAATGCAAACACATGCAATCATAAATTAGGGACCTATCTCTAATCATCTTAAGGGTGGCCTCCAGTCTCGGACAAATTGGATGTGTAGTACTTCCCTACACACGACTCACACGTGCGAGTGTGAATCCCCAGGGCGCTCGCACACCCCCTGGATCCTCTAGTCAAGCTAATCTGTAGCGACGTCCGGAGGTCAGCGGAACCCCATAGTGTCATGCACCTCATGAACACCCTCATCTGTGTGCATTCGCACCTATGCGCTTTCGCACTCATCATACGGTGCGCGTCCGCACTCGTCATCTCTAGGGGAAGTAGCCCTATGCTTATGAACATACAATATGCATGAGGTCCCTCTAAGTCCAACTATACATCTCTTCTTACACAACCCTCTAGTCTCATCTCTTGGTTACACTATGTAACACGTGCTCGTGGATATTTACGTTAATATCCGTTTCATACTCTTAGGGTTGTTTCCTATGTCGATCTAACGACATGATGCAATATGGCAAACAACATCATAAGGCATGTTCAACATGGAAAACATCAACATGTTAATAACATCGTCATGCATACATCATACTCATCATAGAAGCCATCAAGTGCATTAGATATAATATGTACGTCATGCATCGAAACATAAATAACGTACATTTAACATACATCACAACACAACATCGTACTCACACATCATAAATCATAAATCAAACAATCTTTAGCCCTATCCTATTTAGAATCTTCATTTCTTTCATTTTTTTTTCTTTAATTCTAATTCTTTTCTAATTCTATTCCCATATTTTCTATTGTTTTGGTTATTTCCAAATCCTTCTCTCTTTCACGACATTTCTTTCTTCTTTTTCTCTCTCTTTGATTTGGAAATCTCTCTATTTCTTTCTCTTTTTTTTTCTTTTCCTCTTTTGATTATTTGATCTGTTTTTAATCTTCCTCCCTTTCTTTGTATTTCTTTTTTTCTCATAATTTCTAACTCTAGTCTAAATAATTGCAACCGATTAATATCCTTCCATAAAAGAGAAAAAGGAAAAAAAAAAATCTGACTACTAACCTTTTCAAATGACATCTCTTCTCCGCCTAACCATCTCTAGCCTTTCTTCTCCCCGGGAGATCTTTTCTTTCTCTTTCTATTTTGTTTGCATAATTTTTTTGATGCCGGATGAGAGAGGTATTTTAGGGTAGGGGTGGAGGGATTAAAGAGAGGTGGTCCGTTATTATTTTTTTTTCTTCTTTATTTTATTATTTTTATTTTACCATTATTATTATTATTATTATTATTATTATATATAACCTAACGGGGCGTTACATAAATAGTTCATTCGACCTAGCGTATCCCCTTGGGGTGTGCCAGTGTTGTTTGTTAAGAAGAAAGAGGGATCGATGCGTCTGTGCATCGATTATAGAGAGTTAAATAAGAGAACCATAAAGAACAAATACCCTATCCCTAGAATAGAAGACTTATTCAATCAACTCAGAGAGGCAACGAATTTTTCTAAGATAGATCTGCGGTCCGGGTACCACCAAATTAAGATCAATGAAAAAGACGTACCAAAGAGAGTGTTTTAGGAAAAGGTACGGTCACTACGAATTCGTAGTGATGTCGTTTGACCTCACTAATGCCCCAGCTGTGTTTATGAAGTTAGTGAACCAGGTATTCAAGGACTGTCTGGACACGTTTGTGTTCGTGTTCATTTACAGCATCCTAGTGTACTCGAAAATAGACCTAGAACACCAGGAACACCTCTGAAAATTCCTAACCTCCCTAAGAGAGAACAAGTTGTACGCCAAGTTCTTCAAGTGCGAATTTGGCTACAACAAGTCTCTGTCTGAAGACACATGGTGTCAAAGGACGGAGTATCCGTAGATCCCACTAAGGTCGGAACTGTCACAAAGTGGGAACGCCCAACTAAGGTAACATCAGTACGGAGTTTCTTGGGACTAACGGGATACTATCGAAGGTTCGTGCAGGACTTCGCTAGGATAGCCTCGCTTTTGACATAATTAACGAGAAAAGTTGTACCATTTATATGGAATGACGCTTGTGAGGCAAGCTTTCAGAACCTAAAAGAGAGATTGGTAACCGCCCCAGTACTCACAGTACCCGAGAGCTCAGAAGGGTACGTAACCTATAGTGACGCATCCAAGAAGGGACTAGGATGTGTGTGTTAATGCAACACGATAAAGTTGTTGCATACGCGTCCCGTCAACTAAAAGAATACGAAAAGAATTACCCTACCCACGACCTGGAGTTGGCCGCTGTAGTGTTCGTGCTGAAAATTTGGCAATACTACCTATATGGAGAGAAAATTCAAAGTTTTACCGACCACAAGAGTCGAAAATATTTCTTCCCCATAAATAGTTAAATATGAGGCAGAGAAGGTGGCTAGAATTGGAGAAGGACTACGATGTAGATATCAAGTACCACCCTGGAAAAGCAAACGTGGTCGCAGACGCTTTGAGTAGAAAGACGACCCATTCTTCGGCCCTCATTACAAGGGAAGTAAGGGTACAAAGAGAATTCGAGTGAGCCAACATAGCTGTAGCAACTGAAAGAGTCATAGCACAACTGGCTCGACTCACCGTACAACCTACGCTTAGGCAGAGAATTATTACCTCCCAACGAGAGGATCCTAACCTACCGAAAGTCTTAGGACAGCTAGACAAAAGTCGAGTAGATGGATTCTCGAAGTCCTCAGATGAAGAACTATCGTGTCAGGGATGCCTATGTGTTCCGGCAATAGAGGATTTAAGGAAAGAGATACTGACGGAAGCTCACAACTCGCCATTTGCCATGCATCCAGGAGGTATGTACCAAGATTTAAAACAACACTTTTAGTGGAAGAGCATGAAGAGGGATGTGGTCGAGTTTGTGAGCAAATGCTTAGTTTGTCAACAAGTGAAAGCTCCTAGAGAAAAGACGGCGGGGTTGTTACAGCCCGTAAAAATAGCGATGGACTACCCAAAACGCCCAAAAGGTTTTATATAATAATAATAATAATAGTAAAATAAAAATAATAAAATAAAAAAGAAAAAAAAATAACTGACCTCTCTCCTTTAATCTCTCCACCCCTACCCTACAATACCTCTCTCATCCGTCATCAATAATTTTGCAAACAAAATAGAAAGAGAAAGAAAAGATTTTATGGGAAGAAGAAAGGCAGATAATTGAGAGATGGCAGATAATGGAGATGCAGGAAGAGTGATGTCATTTGAAAAAGGTTAGTAGTCAGATTTACCTTTTCCTCCCTATTTTATGGAAGGATATTAATGCAACTATTTAGATCTTAGAAATTATGATATCCCAACAAAAGAGTCCATCAAGATTGGGCCGTAGAAAAGAAATACAAAGAAAGATGGGAAGATTGGAAACATATCAAATAATCCAAAGAGGAAAAAAAAAAAAAAAGAAATAGAGAGATTTCCACATAGAAAAAAAAGGAAAAAAAAAAAAAAAAAAAAATACAAGAAAAGAGAAAGATTGAGAAGCAACAAAACCAATAGAAAATCTTCTAATTGGTTGGAAATAACAAAGTAAATAGAAAAATCCGGTAATTAAACTGCTAAGTTAAAGGAATGAGATATGGGAATAGAATTAGACAAAAATTAGAATTAAAAGAAAAAAAAAAGAGGAAAGTTCTAAGAAAGAAAAGAAAATTTTTAAAATGACCTCAGTTAATAGATTTTAAGAAAGAAAAGAAAATTAGAATAGATTGAAAATGGTTAATTGGATAGACATTTTTAAGGAAGGAAATGAAAATCAGATTCAATTAGAAATGAAGAAATGACAAAGTACTGTAGACCGAATTAAAAAAAAAGAGGATTCATGATATTTTTAGGAAAGAAAAGAAAATCAGAATCAATTAAACGGCCTAGTTATTGTAAACTGAACCAAAATAAAACAAAGAAGATAAACAAAGTGAGAAAAGGAAAATGGAAAATAAGAGAAATTATTATAATTTGTACCCATTAAATATAATATTATTACAAACTATATTTGGATTGAATGAACCAAGTAGTATGAAGTTTATAACCCGATACAATTTAGAAACAATGAAAACATGGAATTCGATTTTCATTGAGGTTGTTTTAGAGTCTATTTCACTTTGTTAGTTGGATTATTAATTAAAATGTGAAATACTAACAAAAGGTGACGAACGGTGCGATAGGAAGCGAACCTTGGCAATATTTGGAGTAGTTCTCGAGGAACGGGAGCTTACGTTAATTAAATTAGGGAGTACTCCGGCTAAGGCCAACCAGGTAAGTGGCCTTACTATAGAATAGGCTAAAGATTGTTTGATTTATGATGATGTGTGAGTACGACGTTGTGTTGTGATGTATGTTAAATGTACGTTATTTATGTTTCGATGCATGACGTACATATTATATCGGATGCACTTGATCGCTTCTATGATGAGTATGATGTATGATGATGATGTTATTAACATGTTGAACATGTCTTATGATATTGTTTGCCATATTGCATCATGTCGTTAGATCGACATAGGACACAACCCTAAGAGTATGAAACTGATATTAACGTAAATATCCATGAGCACGTGTTACATAGTGTAACCAAGAGATGAGACTAGAGGGTTGTGTTAGAAGAGATGGATAGTTGGACTTAGAGGGACCTCATGCATATTGTATGTTCATAAGCATAGGGCTACTTCCCCTAGAGATGACGAGTGCAGACGCGCACCGTTGATGAGCACGAAAGCGCACAGGTGCAAATGCACACAGATGAGGGTGTTCATGAGGTGCATGACACCATGGGGTTCCGCTGACCTCCGGACGTCGCTACAGAGGGTATTTTTATTCTAGGTATAGGGTATTTTTTTTCTTCTTTATGGTTCGCTTATTTAGCTCTTTGTAATCGATGCACAGACGCATCGATTCATCTTCTTCTTAACAAACAACACTGGTGCACCCCATGGGAATACGCTAGGTCGAATGAACCATTTATCTAGCAAGTCTTGTAACTGCGCCTTGAGTTCCTTCAACTCTGCTGGCACCATACGTTAGGGTGCTTTGGAAATAGGCCCAGTTCCCGACTCGAGTTCTACCGCACGGGGAGGGGGTATTCCAGGTAGGTCGTTCGAAAACACATCCGGGAACTCGTTTACAATGGGCACGTTTTCTAGGGTCTTTTATTTTCCTCTTACGTCTACGGCACATGCTAATATAGTCCAACCGCCTTGTTGGACTAATCTCTTTGCTTTCATCATTGAGACTACCTTTGGGTTAGTCCTGGTACTTGTGCCTTTAAATTTAAAACTAGGTCTCACCAGTGGCAAAAATATCACTTTTTTTTCTTTTTTGCGATAGTCTATACTAGCACAGTTTGCAGCTAGTCAATCCATGTCTAGTATTACGTTGAAGTCGGTCATCTTTACTACTATTAGGTCTACTCTTAGAGTTTAGTCGGCTGCTATTACTTGGTCATTCATTACTCTATCCTTAATTACTAGGTCTACCCTCGCAAGGGTGCTTGCTGACCATATATGCAATAAGGGTTGTAATTCAAACTCTGTCTCTGATCCTTCTCGAGGAGGGCTCTCTTCAGCCTCACCTCGTCCTCTACCTCTAATAGGAGGTCATCCCCTTTCCCGTCTTACTCTTTCGCGTGATCTAGGCAGCATGGTTCTAGAAACCAAGATAGCATCTCTTAAGTCTAAGGCTCAGTACCTATGAAATTATGTTATACATCACATCTACTAAGTTCACATCATATTGCAAATAAAATCACTCAGCATGCAACACATCACATCATGCTCTTAAATAAATACGTGAAATATCACAACAATTTCAGTAACATTGACATAAAAATGCATGCGAGTTTGAAAACGTTTCTCTTTTCTTATCTTGTGCAAGGCGTACCTGACGGTGACAGGGCATCGACGTTGGGACCATGGAACGTGCCAAGCCTACATTGTAGGCTAGTCTACAGAATCTAAAACCTAGAGCTCTGATACCAACTGTAACGACCCTAAATTTCCACATACTCAGAGTCGCTACTAACGTCTCATGCTCATCTATAATGCGGAAATATAACTCTTACATGAACATAATTTATAACATAAACTTCGAAAAACGTTTAGAACAACTTCTTCTCTTGAAAACACAACCATGGTCTTACGTGTTTAAATACGAAATACTAAAATTTAGAGAAAAACAAAAACCAATACAAAATAATTTAAAACAATGAAATGCAAAACAACCTATTCTAACTTAAGACTAGAAATTCAAATATGAATCTACCCTATGCACGTGCCACAGTCTCTGCTCGCGATGTCGCCGTCCTCCGTACAAGTGCGCCTTGCCTTGACCTGAAAAATGATGTGGCACACGGCCTGAGTATTTCAAAGAATACTCAGTAAGTGGCTCCACTATAGGGGCCCATGCAAATGCAAACACATGCAATCATGATTTAGGGACCTATCTCTAATCATCTTAAGGGTGGCCTCCAGTCTCGGACAAATTAGATGTGTAGTACTTCCCTACACACGACTCACACGTGCGAGTGTGAATCCCCAAGGCGCTCGCACACCCCTTGGACCCTCTGGTCAAGCTAATCTGTAGCGACGTCCGGAGGTCAGCGGAACCCCATAGTGTCATGCGCCTCATGAACACCCTCATCTATGTGCATTCGCACCTGTGCGCATTCGCGCTCATCATACGGTGCGCGTCCGCACTCGTCATCTCTAGGGGAAGTAGCCCTATGCTTATGAACACACAATATGCATGAGGTCCCTCTAAGTCCAATTATACATCTCTTCTGACACAACCCTCTAGTCTCATCTCTTGGTTACACTATGTAACACGTGCTCATGGATATTTACATTAATATCAATTTCATACTCTTAGGGTTGTGTTCTATGTCGATCTAACGACATGATGCGATATGACAAACAACATCACAAGACATGTTCAACATGGAAAACATCATCATGTTAATAACATCGTCATGCATACATCATACTCATCATACCCATCATATTTTAGTTGTCTTTAGTCTTATGACCCAACGATCTGTCTTCCTTGTAGGGGTGTACATGGTCCGAGTTGGGTTGGGTAGAGAGATTTTTTTTACCCAACCCAAAAGTTCAGGTTGGTTAGATTGGTAACCCAACCCAACCCGAAAATTTTCACAACCCAACCCAACCCAACCCTCTATTTTTGGGTTGGGTTCGAGTTGTTAAAAAAATTCATTTTTTTAAAAAAGTTTTATTTATCCACAATTTATAATTATTCAGATACAATCTTAGATAAAAGATAATTCAAAGTTCACACACACACACAAATCAATCTATAATTATTCACACAAAAAAAAATAAATTCAATCGAGAACAACCAACGAAAATTGTAACATATTAACATAGTTCAACATTGTCATAAAACTAAAGACAACTAAAATATTGACACTTGTTGAAAATTGGTTAGAGTAAGAAAAATATAAGGATAACAAATGATCAATTTAAAAATACTATATTAACAAAAATAAAAAATATTATAAAAATATTATAATTGAAATAGCCGGATGAAGTTAGAGAGCCTCTAAACTATTAGAAAAATAAAAAGTATATATAAATTATGATATAATAATGTTACAACAAATTAGAATTTAGAATTACTTGTCTCAATTTTATAACAAAAAATTGAAACTAATTTTTTATCGATCAAATTTTGTGTGCACTGTTTCAAGTGTTAAAGAATTTCTAAAATAAAAAAAAAAATTATCTCACTCGTACTACATGTTGATTCAGAAGCTATAGCAAACATTAAAACGGTCAAAATATTTTAGACAACTTTGGATAAAACTCGGTATCTAGATTTATTTACCTTCCACCAAATCTAGTGAGAAGGATGATAGATGGAAAGTAAAATTATTTAAATATACGTATAATCTATGAACATTGAACCTTATATATATTCGTTTTAAAATAACCTAAATATATGTATATCATAAAGTATATTCTTAAATTAAATTAGTGTTAGTTAGAAACACATTAGAATAATTATATTTAATTTATTTATATTATAAATAATATATTTTAAAATAGTATGAAATATTAAGGTATTTAAAAATATTTATATAAGAAACTAAAAATAATAAAATAAAATATTAAACAAAATAAAATATAAATAAAAAGAAATTAAACAAAATTAGAAACTAAAAATAATAAAATAATATAAAAGAAATTAAAACAAAATAATATAAAAGAAATTAAAATAAAATAATAAAAAGAATTTATGTATTTGATTGACATTGAACTCAACATTTTAAGTTAAGCCTTAGTATATATTATATATTTTTATTAGGCTCGGGTCAATCCAAGGGTTTTGTCTCATGAATCCGAAATTGACCGAGTCAGTTCGGGTTTATTAAAATGAACCCAAACCAACCCGAAAAGTTAATCCAACCCAACTCAACTCTTATAGTTCGGATTGGGTTGGTCCGGGTTATCGAGTTGTCGGGTTGAATGTACACCCCTACTTCCTTGCTCAATATCGCAGAACGAAGCCCTCGTCTTTCCCTTTCCGTTTCCGACGAAAATGTCGATGACTCCAATGCCATTTTCGTACGATTCTGATACAGTTCATTCACCCCTAATTGTTCAACAACTCCACAGTAATATTTCGCTCCTAAACTCCAAAGATCATCACTGACATTTTGAAAACCCCGCTGTGATGTCCCACATTGGTTGGGGAGGAGAACAAAACATCATTTATAAGGTGTGGAAACCCTCCCCTAGCAGACGCGTTTTAAAGCCTTGAGGGGAAGCCCGTAAGGGAAAACCCAAAAAAGACAATATTTGCTAGCGGTGTGCCTGAGTCGTTACACCCGCAATGTGAGATTTCTCTCTTGGTTTCTTGGTTGTGCATGTAACATACAGAGGAAAATCACGCGATTTCCGGTGAGATACGTTATTATTCATATATTTTTATTTTTTCTAAAATCGCTCCTCTACATCTCTCATTCCCAATCTACCCCCTTTGAAGCCTAGAGTCGGTGCTTACACTTTGTTTCCCTCTTTAATTCCTTTACTAATTGGGCAAAAAATCTTCTAAAAAGCTAGTCCAAGTCTCCTATAATGGACTCATACTCGAACGGATAACTGGACTTAGTTCCATGGACTAGTGTATGGGCTCCTGCAACATAATGGACTCATACTCGAACTGATAACTGGACTTAGTTCCATGGACTAGTGTATGGGCTCCTGCAACATAATGGACTCATACTCGAACTGATAACTGGACTTAGTTCCATGGACTAGTGTATGGGCTCCTGCAACATAATGGACTCATACTCGAACTGATAACTGGACTTAGTTCCATGGACTAGTGTATGGGCTCCTGCAACTAAGAGAGCAGTAGATCGTCGATTGAAGAGTCAAGTCAATCAACAACATTTCTACCGATGAGAGATTCGACTAGAGAGACTCCTGACAATAAAATTGTATGAAGCTCCCCCATGGAGATGCACGGCTAGCTAGATTGACCCAACATCGATAGGCTCATTCGACTAATTAGTGATCCCTGGTCGTATCTAAGATAGAGATGCCCTTAAGATTAAGAGATTGGCTGATTAGAAAGCTCGAACACAAATAAGACATTCAGTAAAAATATGTTAATCGAAGACGCTAATTTGAGTTTACATTCAGATATATATTATCTATCGAGAGGTTATGTGTTTAAATTGGTTAAGAAACTCATATTTATTTTTAAAAGATATATTAGAAAATTAATGAGTGGAATCTTTTTATTGGCAATTAAAATTTTAAACCCTAAGGAATAAGCTACAACGGGTTAACGGGCATTGGGCAAAATTCTCTTTGTGGCGTTCCCCACCGCCGCCGCCGCCGCCGCCCCCGCCGCCGCAATCCCGACTACCGTTTGTAATTTGGAAGTCGTGAGAGTTACGAGGGTTATTGTCAGTCCCACCACTTAGCACTCTCCTTCATTGCCTTTGTTGGAGCTCAGATCCTTTTTCGCTTTTCTTTTCTCTTTCGGCCTTTTGTTCCTCTCCGTTCTTGGGTTTTATTCGTTAATGGCGGCTATGGCTACTCGCAAACTAATAAGAGATGCTTTCTGTAAAGCGGTGGTTTCACGCCCCTTCCAAGGCGCGAGGCACTTCTCTTCTGCTCCTGAGACCGTTCATAAGATCCCTCACACTTCTAAGAAGGTTCAGACTCTATCTCTGTTGGCCGTTTTTTTTATTCATATTATTGATCTTGTACCAACATGAGGTTTGACGATTGCTTTTGGATTAATGGGCGTTGAAATGTTTTGTGGGTGCTCTGCTTCAATGTGTAGTTTAGGAACAAGATTACTGAGCGAGAATGTTTCATTTATACTCTCTTGTTAATAATTTTGAGGTTTGAAGCAGAAGCTTTGTTTATGGGATCATGAATGGAATGGCTCTATTGTTTTGTTTTACTTTATTTCTGGGTTTCTCTGTCATAGGCCTGATGCTTAATGTTGATTGTTTCTTGTGCTTATGTCCACCGTGTGGTTTTGAAGAAATCGAATAAGGGATTAGACTGTGACTTAGCTGGAAGGTTGTACTTCTAAATCTCAATAGAAAAGGTTAGGGAGTGCAAGATGTGAAAGCAATTCCAGTCTCGGTTGCTGAGGTGGTGTAGTGGGCGTTGAGGCTCATGGTTGAGCACAACCGCTTCAAACGACCTTTCATTTCTTTTTTTTGAATTAGAAAGAGGGGGCCTCACTTAACTATTTGTGTAGGATGCTGGTTTCCCATTACTCAATGAAGTCTTCCCATTGTCCACTTCTTTCTAGGATGTGGGATCGGTTTAGATCATAATCAAGCAACCCACTTCCAACCTTCACTCTGTTGTCAAGCTGCATATGAATTACAGTGGCTTCAAACTGAGCGTGATTGCCGGTGGATAAAACCATTCAAACCTTCCTCTTTTTCGAGACCATTTTTTATTAGCTCAGTCATGAACCGCCTTGGTTAGAACCATGGTCTACCCAACAATGCTTCATATCCTCCTCCTTGTGTGGCCCATTTACATGCTCCCATAACTAATGCAAGGGAGAAATGATAGTATTTAACCTATCCAACCTGAAATCACTCAAGGGAGTCGCTCAATCCCTTGAAATTAGGAATCTATCTAATCACGAAGCCATGGTCCTCTTACCCAGACCAAACCACGTACAAATCCCATTATTCATAGGAACATCAATTAAATCAATAGTCGAAATGAACAGAGTAAACTTCATAGGACAATGTTAAAGTCGTCACCTGCAATGCACCTAACTCCTTGACCCTAGTCACGTTGTACAATTCTTGCCAATATGCCTTTCTATCTTGAGAAGAGCAGAGCCTATACACCCCTAAAATCCAACCATTGATGTTCCCACCAAACCTACACGCTAACGAAACATAGTACACTCTGATGAAAGCTTGAGAATGACATTTTTTAGCATGAGTCTCCACCGCTTATTGAAGGGCTCGGTGTTTCCTTTCTTGGGCCATGATTTTTGTTTGTGGAATGGATTTCATACAAAAATTGAATATTTTTTGCTTGTTGCTTGGTATTGATTTTAACCAATTTGATGACAGTAGAGCTTGCATAATTTAAACAATTGAGTTTGTTCAAATTGTTTCAAAGATTGATTTTAGGATTGGGAGAGTGGACATTTGATGTTAGGATTGGAAGAAGGAAGTTCGTATTTGGAGTCCTAACTCTTCTGGAGGTTTCTCCTGTTGCTCTTTTTTCATTAGATGCTAGACCTTTCTCATGATAGGGACTCTGTTTTCTCGGCTCTTTGGAAGATTAACATCTCAAAAAAGGGAAAGTTGAAGGTTTTTGCATGGTTGGGCTAACACTCTGGATCGCCTCCCAATAAATTGGCCTTTCTTGATTGACCCGTTTTGTTATATCCTCTGTTTGAAGGCTGAGGAAGACGTGGATCATATCCTCTAGAGTTGCGGCTATGTGCATTCTTTGTGGAGTCTTTTTGTGGATGTGTTTGGTTACCACTTATTAGTTACAAAAATTTGTTGGGGATGATCGAGGTGTTCTTCCCCCGTCCGCCTTTCAGGGATAAGGGCAGTTTCTTTTGACTTGTTGGGGTGTGTGCTTTATGGTGATATTTGTGGGGAGAGAGGAACAACAAAGTATTAAAGGCATCATAGAGAGGTTTGGTCCCTTACTCGTTTCCATGTCTCCCTTTGGGCTTTGATGACATAGGTTTTTTATGGGACTTATTTTGTAAGAGGCTTTTTCTTTAGTGGTTTCCTTTTTTGAGCTTATTTTTTATTGCGTTTTTTTTAGATTATTCAAGTGCATACTCCTCCCCCATTTACTTCCATAACATGGGTCTAGATAGTGCGAATTTGAATCTCTGTGTGGACAAGTGGTGGATGGAAACACTGAGAGATGGTTTGCTTGATTTTCCTTTGTGAACAAGTTAAATTTTAAAGAAAAATCTTATTAGATAGAACATGAGAAGTTTAAGAATACTATCATTGGAAAGGATGTCAATTTAATTGGTGCTCGATTAGTTGGAAGGATCCCAAGAGCACTCTTTGGAGTGTTAAGGGAAGTGACCTTTTATTTGAAGAAGTTGCCTTTTAGGAGAAAGTCAAATGGCGATGAAAGTACAAATGTGGTGGTTGAAGCCGTAAAGTAGACGTTGATTACCACCATGATATGTCCTAAGAGTTGGAGAAGCCCGTTGTAAACTTAGATGTGCGATTAGGAAGCAAATTAATCAAAGGACTAGAACTCTTGCCTTGGGTAGGATTAGACAGATATTGAATGCATATTAGTTATAGTGTCATGGACGACATTAGGAAAAGAAAGCTCCATGGGTTTTTGTTCGTCCTTTGTTGTGGGCTGCATTGGTGCATTTTATTTAAGAGTGCGACTGTGGACTTGAATATTATGGCCTATTTGAGAGTGGAGTTCTAAGTTTTTTTAACCATAGAAACCAGCAAAAACAAGTTTGGGTAACTATTTTTTAACAATTATTTTCCTGGATGTGTTGTTTTTCTAGAATAATTACATGTTATTAACAAACAGGTGCACGATAATATAAGTAGACCGTAGCAGAATCTTTTAAAAGGAACCTGATCAGTTATTGGAACAAATCTATAAACATATTTCACAAATTGTGACTATACTTTGTTTTTTTTTTTGTTTTTTTGCCCACAGTTGGTGAGTGATCACATCTTTAATTTTCTTGTCCTCGTGTTGGTTGGGCGTTGTTTTCTGTGCTTGTTTCTTTTGAAGAATGAAAGTGGGTTTTCAATTACAAAAACATATTTCAAGAATTGATTGTAGAGGAATTTTCAAACGACCCCCTATTTTCTTGGATTGTTCAAGATAACTTTTTAGTCTTGTTACTTGAACAAGACATGTATTGTGTGATCATATGTCAAAATTTGGGTTCTCTGTGTCTTCTTGATTGTTTAATTTACCTTTTTATGAAACCATCTAAATGTAAGACACGAGTATTTCTCTGGGAAACTTAATTTTCCAATGCATAGGTTTTCCATTTTCTAGCTTTGTTGGGATACTTTATTTTTTGATTTATCCAAAAGAGTTGTATTATATAAATTCCACCCGTTTCTCTCTTTCTGGTGGTACTCATTGGCTCTGCGTGTTCCTCACCAGTTTGCTAATCACCAATGGGTCCTTCGCTTATCTAACTAATGAATGTGAAGTGCCCCTTGTCTATCTATCTGTACATAAGCTTACCTGTTTCGGCACCCATTGGTTTATGTATCACTTTCTCATTCATTCATAATTGATATCATTATAAAAGAGAATGAGCCGATGATAATTGTAGCAGTGCCTATTTTGATAACGTTAACTATTTTAATTATTATTTACCTGCAAATATTGTTCTTTATATATTAGCTGGTACTATATTGCGTTGCCAACTTTCCAAAGATTATTTACTCCTAAAGTGTAGCCTGACTATCGTTGGTTATCTTCATTTGTAGGGGAGATTATTAACCGGAGCCACCATAGGCCTAGTGATAGCTGGAGGAGCTTATGTGAGTACTGTGGATGAAGCAACTTTCTGGTACCACATTTAGATCTTTGTGTGATGTATGCCTACTTATCGGAATTGCATACCATCCATCGTGGTGACACATTTATACTTGTGTTATGTATGTTTCTTAAGTGTACAGTCATAAGAGGTTGTAGGTTAAAGCTTTTGAAATTGCATGGCAAGCCTTGTGATTTCTGTGGTACAATCTCACTCTATTTCAGTAAAATCCACATCTTTCGAGGCCACAGATTCTTCTTTTGTTGTTCTCTTCTAAGAAGCACAAATATGGATACAACACGACAACTTGTCAGTTTTAAAAAATCAGGATCCAAACACGACAAGAACACATTTTATCAAAATATACAAGACCGAAATTCAACAACAATGAGTTTATGCATTTATATGTTTAAAAATTAATTTGATATATTACACTCTCAAAATTTATTATTATTTTTTTTCATGTGTGTTTATAGGTGTTTGATGCATGTCTAGCAAATGTTGGGCTTACTTTGACTTTGTACAACTAGTGTCTGACATTTCTATTGTATTAACATGTGTCTGATATATGTCCAACAAGTATCGGAGTGTTCGAGTGTCTGGTACGTGTTAGACATGGATATGCTAGCCAAATTAAAGTGTCCGTGCTTCTTAGGTTCTCTTCATTTTTAATGTGGCCCCTTTATAATCTTTATTCACTTGAGCAAAAGATTTCATCTTCTCTCTGGAGGTTCTATGGCTTTCAAGTTCTCTACTTCTTCCAACGAAGCTTTAAAATTTCACCTTTAAACTCCTTTTGATTCTCACTGATCATTTTTCAGAAGACTACCCATCCTCGCATGTATTCATCACTATAAATCACTATGTTTCTTTTCATTCCATCATTTGGTAAAGTAATGGACTTTGCTCACCATCTATATCAAATTACCATTTTCCGTTGCCATATCAAACCCTTTCCAAATTTCTCCTTCTTAGGAAACTTGGTGTCTTAAGGACATTTAGGAAGCTTGGCTAAAGAAACCTGGTCCCATTTTAATCTGATAAAAGATGAAAACGTTCTCTTATCCTCCAATTTGAACATAGGACCCCAATAACCATTAACTAAACTAATCCAAATAATATTATGTTCTACAGCTGCTAAACTTCATTGTATAGCTTTATTTTTCACTGGCTAATGAGAGAAAAATAGAATGGAGTGAGATGAGAGCGAGAAAGCACACTATCATCCTGGTTGGAGCACTTTTTATGTAACGTCTAGTGCGATCTCATGTCTTGTTTCCGTTATTTTTCTTTTAAATTCTAATTGAGACACTACTTTCGTTGACTTTAGCTTAGAATTCACTTTGAAAATTGTCAGTTTTGAACTGTGAGTGTATAATTGCTTCTTTTCAAAGGTTTATTCATGCTTTAACCGAATGAAACTCCAAAACTTGTCATCTTATTAGTATGGAGGGAAGCCAACCTTTCTATGGTTTAAAAGAGCATCTCCTCCTATTGCTTTACTTTCAATAGTTGAAAGTTTCTTTATGTCTGCGCTACTGTTTCTCGTTAAGTTCAATTGGTGGACGAAGCTTTGGAAAATCTCTGATTTTTGGCACCAACTATTACAAACTGACTTTTATCAAGAAATTTTGGCTGTGATTTCGTGTTTATATGTGGACTTTCCCTAATGAAGGCAAAAGAGACTGAGGTTACTCAGGATTATTGTTATTGGCAGAAAAGGTCACGTGTAAAACTTTCTTCTTGTATTGGAATGAAGATATTACAGAACTTCCAAGAAGAGGCTAACAGAACTGCAAAGAGCTTTATGCATAATATGTCATTATGAATTTATGTCACTGTTTTTCAAATATGTCGCACTCTGATTGATGGCTTGTTACAGAAATGTGGTGGGAAAGCTAGAATAGTTTGTATGACTTTGTATATGTTGAAGATATCTTTTGGACTTCTAAAAGTGGGGGCAGAATTTAAACGTATGCTTGCATCAATTCTTCTTTTAAATTTTTTTATTGTTTTAATTTAAAAAATATATTTTTTAACATGTGGTATATTCTTTTATAGCCTAGTAGTCTTAAGCAAGTGGAAACACTTTTTTCACTTGTGAAATTAGTATTCTATGTTAACCTTACATATGTATTGGTACCAACCTGAACAGGGTTTCAAAGTATTAAATTTGATTACATATTTTGGTATCTTGCAGTGGTTGGCTATTCTCTGCCACGAAACTGGTGAACCCCTTTTTTGCCCTTCTTGACCCCGAGGTTGCACATAGGCTAGCTGTCTCAGCAGCAGCTCGCGGTTGGGTTCCAAGGGAGAAGAGGCTTGATCCACAAAGTTTAGGACTTCAAGTTTGGGGAAGGAACTTTTCAAATCCTATAGGTCTTGCTGCAGGTTTTGATAAAAATGCTGAGGCGGTTGATGGTCTTCTTGGATTAGGCTTTGGCTTTGTGGAGGTTGGTTCTGTGACACCTGTTCCACAAGATGGCAATCCAAAGCCTCGTGTTTTCCGATTGCGTGAGGAAGGGTAGGAAATGGATTTCATTCACTTTGCGATGTCACATATAAAAGCCTTGCTTTGAACATGAGATCTGTCCCTTTTTTTACAATAACTGCGATACATTATGTCCAAATATTCATGCTTTGTGCTTTTTGTGGTTTTTTATTTTGTGGAGCTTCACGATACTGTGAGGATGGGTCTATCTTCGATAGCCTATTTACATTTCTTTGAATTGATAATCTTTTTTTTTCATTTGGGCAGAGCTATCATTAATAGATACGGCTTCAATAGTGAGGGAATTGTTGTAGTTGCAAAGAGGTTGGGTGCCCAGCATGGAAAAAGAAAGTTGGATGAAACTTCGAGCGCTTCACCTTCCTCTAGTGATGACGTCAAACAGGGTGGTAAAGCTGGTCCTGGAATTCTTGGAGTAAATCTTGGAAAGAACAAGAATAGTGAAGATGCTGCTGCAGACTATGTACAAGGGGTTCATACATTGTCCCAGTATGCTGATTACTTGGTATTTTTTTTTCCTGCTTCTGTCATATGTTATATAGTTTATCATGTTTTATCTTATCATGTTCAAAATAAAAAGAGAAGTGGTCCTTGCTTTTAATAAAGCAGAGTGGGGCCTATTTCTTGTGCTTCCCAGTATGCCCCCCTTTCCTTGAGTTCCCCATACGGTTCACTGGGCTATTGGCCTGACAAGCACTTGCTATTAATTGTTCTGTATGGAAGTAAGTAAATAAGAAAAACCTAAATTGCTGCTTTCATCTGTAGATGTGAAATAGTTTACAATGGCGTTTAGGTTCATTGTGATCTTATCCCCTAAACTTCCAAGTCTTGAATTGAGAGTGAGGTCATAGTTCCTTTTCTTCCTGGGAATTGTGCTTATTTAACAGGAAAGCATTGCAAGGGAGTAGGTTATTTTGTATCTGTATTCTGTACTTGGATAACTTTGGTTTGGATCATATCAGTAAAGGGGATGTAAGTTAAGCATTTGTGGCAGCCAATTTGCCTTAAATTATGAAATACTGTGATGGATTTTATAAGGAATAGTGCCTTCTTTATGATGTATGACTATTTATTAGTTGTGCGATCTTCTATGTTCTTATGAGGGGAAACAACGGAAAGGTAGGTGTTGTTGTATAGTACTATGATTTTGCAAAGGAATTATGTGGTGCTTGGTAACAATAATCTGTTAGCCATAAAGCCATTGGACCAGGTATTTGGTGGAACCATATGTGCGAAGGCATGTCTCAATTCCCTTAACGAACCACTTGGTAATTTTTCGTTCATATTCTATTTGTTATTAAAGAAATATGTTAAAAGTTATAAAATATACTAGGAATTTAAATTAAATACTACAGAGCTGCCAGGCTTATGATGATTATTGGAAGATCCATGGCATGAAGTTTTTATGATTGAACATTCTTACAGTTTTATGAATCTTCTTCAGCTAGTCTAGTCAATGCTTTCTTCTAGTCATTTTTCCGGAGGAAATTTTGTAGCCAAAACCAAATTTTAACATTTGATACATTTTCCTCAAACCCAAATTATTGTTACCTCCTTACAGGTGATTAATGTTTCATCACCCAATACCCCTGGATTGCGCGTGCTTCAAGGTAGGAAGCAATTAAAGGACCTTGTCCGTAAGGTATAAAGCAAGGACCTTGACATATTCATTAAGTTACTTGTTAAGGGTTATTGTCATGATATCTTCTGCTTTTCATCAAGGTTCAAGAAGCTCGGGATGAAATGCAATGGGGTGAGGAGGGTCCTCCTCCACTGCTGGTGAAAATAGCCCCTGACTTGTCAAAAGAAGACCTTGAAGATATAGCAGCTGTATGTGAATGCTGATTTTGTCTCTTCCTTTGTATGTTCTTATTCTTCATTTCTTGCTTAGTTTTGTTAATTTTTATTTTCGTTATGATTGTAGGTTGCTCTAGCTCTCCGTTTGGATGGATTGGTATCTTTTCTTTCTACAATATGCTATGCTAAATTTTCAACTTTAAATTCTACTACTAAAAATTTTGTTGCTTGGTTGACTCGAGTGTCGTCTAATTCTTGTCTTTATTTGGTTTTAGATTATAACAAATACAACTGTTTCAAGACCAGAGCCTGCTGATAAAAATCCATTGGCTGCAGAAGCTGGTGGACTTAGTGGGAAGCCTCTCTTCAATCTATCCACCAATATCCTAAAGGAGATGTATATTTTGACCAGGGTATGTTGGCGAATCTTATGAAATTTGAAACTTTTACTTCATTGGGTTGCCCTATATGGTAAATGTTGGTCTCGTGGTAAGAATGGACATTTCAAGTTTTTATACACGCTGCTGTTGGACTTCAAGTCAGTCATTTACCTGCTGTTTCATGTGTCTCACGGCCTATTTTCTGAGTTTCATTAATTTGTTCATCTTTGAAATCATAGATGATTCTTTTCATTTCGGCTTTAGTTTTAATATTAACTAGAGCAGAAATGACATGGTCGGAGACTTTTTTTTTTTCATAGGGGTGATCTTTAGCTCTCCCTCCTTTTCCACCTTTTTTCCTTTCTCAGTCTCCTCTTTGAAGACTTTGAACTTTTGTATTTCTTTTATGCTTTCCATTGTTATTATAAGACGCGTTTCTTGTTAAAAAAAAAAAAAAAGAAAGAATTAACTAGAGAAGAAATCACATGGTGTTAGGGCTTGAAAATTGAATCCATAACCTTTTGCAATGATACTTTGTTAAGCTACCAATATACCTTAAAGCTTGAGTTGATAGGCTTGTATCTTACTAACAAGGCTTTTCTTTCTCCATTTTAGTTTTAAATTTTAAAATTGGGACGAAATATTATATTAAAGCCAATTCTGAGCTGCCTCTCAAGTGTCACAATAAACCTTTCCTCTCCTAGGCCCAATTATTGAGGATGCATTTTAATGTGAAATTAGAGGATAGTTATCAATGTACAGTTCATAAGCCATAACTTCCAACAGTTCATATGATAAATTCTAAGCTGATGGCTGATGGGCGTCCTTGTAGTTCAATCTGTGTAGTTTTTCCAATGTTGTGATGGATAATGTTTTCCATGGATGCATACCATTTATTTGTCATACTTTTGAAATTGACATTCTTGTTTCTTTTTAGGGAAAGATTCCTTTAGTTGGCTGTGGTGGCATTAGCAGGTATTTTCTTTTTGGCATTTCTGTTTTTTGTTTAACGAACTTTGCACCTTCCTGGAATCGAACGTACTAATCAAACTTATTCGTATAGTGGCGAAGATGCTTACAAGAAAATACGAGCTGGAGCAACTCTTGTTCAGCTTTATACAGCATTTGCCTATGGTGGGCCTGCCTTGATACCTCAGATAAAGGTATTTATTCTCTTTTACGTATGTCTACATTAGGAAAGATTTTGGAACTGGATAACATAAAAATTCATGTCTGTACGCCATGAGTCATGCCAATTCAACTTCTTATTACACTCTTGGTGAAGAGAAAAATTTAAATAACTTCTTGAAATCTTTATTCAAGAACGTGACAATTCATAGATATGTTACGTGACAATTCATCAATGCTCTTCTTTATAAATCGAGGATTATGTCTCATATCGCGTTGAAGCTTGTACCTCACCTTGTTTAGAAGACAACCCTCAAAGTTGTATTTAAAAACATTGTTCATATGCAGTTTTGCATTGCTCGGTTTGGTTGCTTACAGTCTCGAAGCTCGTTCCTCAACTCGTTAAAAAAAAAAAGCCTCAAAGCTGTATTTAGCCTTTTAAAAAGTTGTTCTTACGTAGTTTTGCATTGGTCGGGTTGGTGGCTTTCGATCCCGGTTATGGAATAAAGGAAAAAACAAAGAAAAGAAATTAATAGTCTCGAAGATTGTATCTCACGTCGTTTAGAGGAAAAGCCTGAATGTTGTATTTAGCCTTTTAAAACATTGTTCTTATGTAGTTTTGCATTGTTTAAAAAAGAAGCTAATACAATCTCAAAGCTTTTGCCTCACCTGGTTGAGAAGAAAAGCCTCAAAGTTGTATTTTTAGCCTTCTAAAACATTGTTCTTATGTAATTTTGCATTGCTTGGTTTGGTGGCTTTGAAAAGAAAAGAAGCTATATATGATGGTAATTGTTTTTGTTCTTTTTTTGTAGAGTGAACTTGCTGAATGCTTAGAAAGAGATGGTTTCAAGTCTGTCCAAGAAGCGATTGGTGCAGACTGCACATAACAGCTTTGTGCAATTTCTTTGTGGGCTGAAGAAGATAAATACAATCATTCAAAAGGTTTTGACAATGGACTTTTGGTTTTCTTTGCCCATTTTTCAGAATTTTATACAAACTCCACTTCGTAGGCTGATTTCCCTTCAAGCTTTCTCAGTTATTATCATTATTATTATTATGAGAGGTTGGCTATCAACCTGTTCTTGAGCTTAGAACAACATCTATATCAATGACTAATAGTTATGGCTGTAAATTTTAACAACTTTGCGAATAAGATTTTTGAACAGGGTGCAGGGATTCAAATTTTCGGTCTCTGCAGATAAGTAATATCTTGTCAATCGAATTATACTTGCTTTCCAATTACATTTTTAGCGGTTTTTTCTGGTTAGGCCCTCTGTCTTTTGATATTATTCAACGGTAACATCTCAAACTCACTGCTAGCAAATATTGTCATCTTTGAGCTTTTCCTTTTAGGCTTCCCCTCAGATTATAAAATGCGTATACTAAGAAGAGGTTTCTACACACCCTTATAAAGGGTGTTTCGTTCTCCTCCCCAACCAATGTAGGATCTCACAATCCACCACTCCCTTTGGGGCCCAGCGTCTTCGCTGGCACACCGCTCGGTGTCCACCCCCCTTTGAGGCTCACCGTCCTCGCTGGCACACCGCCCGGTGTCTAGCTTTGACACTATCTGTGACGGTTCAAGCCCACCTCTAGTAGATATGTCCTCTTTAGGCTTTCTCTCAAAGTTTTTAAAATGCGGCTAGGGAGAGGTTTTCACACCCTTATAAAGGGTGTTTTGTTCTCCTCCCCAACCGATGTGGTATCTCACAATCCACCTCCCTTTAGGGTCCAGTGTCCTCGTTGACACTCATTCCTCTCTCATCAAGTGTGTTCTTTACATGAGGCGGGTAGATCTTCAAGTTATTATGCTTGTTCATGCTGCTCTTTTCAAGTTGTTGGGATTTCTACCGCTTTTATTTAGTCATGGAGCTTTGCATGATAGAGTTTTTATTCTTAGATATTTCTTAAGAAACAAAGCAACATAGAGTTGAATCTGGTACATGTCTATGTCTGATTAAACCTTGTGTTCTTTGGCCTATTTGGTAGTAGCATGTTGTTTCGACTGTGGTTGGATTATTATGTAACTCTTGAAAATTCGATTTAATAACAATAAGACCCTTACATCTAAATATTTAAGAACTCTAGAATATAAGGAATTAATCCTCAGTTGCGTGGTAAAATGTGGATATAGAGTTGTGATTGAATGATTTGTCGAAATCAGTATCAATCTACACATATTCTATCGTTGAAGAAAGCTATTGATTATCTTTTCTTCTATATGAATTGAACATTGCTAGTTTGCGAGAATAATGATATGAAGGTTTGTTTAATGAATTGGCTTCATTTGACTTGTTCATTCATATATATTTTATGAAAATTATCGTGGAAATCACAAATCACATGTCTCTGAAATTCTTAAAATAGATGATAAAGGCAAAAATTTCAACCAATTACAAATTTACTTTGTGTTGAAGTTTTATATGTAATCTGTAACGACCTAGATCCACCGCTAGTAGATATTGTCCTCTTTGGGCTTTCCCTTTTGGGCTTCCCCTCAAAGCTTTAAAACGCGTCTGCGAGGGGAAGGTTTCCACACCCTTATAAAGGGTGATTTGTTCTCCTCCCCAACCAATGTGGGCTCATCACATAATCAACGATATTGTTGGATGAAAGTCCCACATCGACTAATTAGGAAATGATCATGGGTTTATAATCAAAGAATACTATCTCAGCCCAAAGCAAAGCCATGAGATCCGTGATTCCTAACATGGTATCAGAGTCATCATTCTTAACAGATATAACTTTTTTTTTTGTGGTGTGATTGAATCCACGTAACTCATTAGTCGGTTTACTCAATTTTATCTAAGAGAAATTTTGAACTATTGAATGCTCTTTGCTTGAAGATTAAATTAAAAAATTAGATTATTGCTATGCTTTTAAATATTGAGCTCATCATCGTTGTTGTAGTAAGCATTAAAGTCTATCCATTAGCTTACCATGGCTCACCTAGACGTTAATTTTACCTAATAACAATAATTACGGTAGAGAGAAGATTTTGTGACATAAATATTGAATAAATTAGAGATTAAAGTTATTAATTTTCGTTTTCAAAACATAAAAACGCGTGGAAGACAATTATAATACATATAAAATTTTAATATATAATGTTACGATTATTTTATTAAAATAATTCTTTATAAATTTTTTATTATAATCGAGCGTAGTGCCTCTCATAGAAACAAATGATATAACAAAACAACAGGCCCGAGTTCAAATCTACCTTTCTACATTTTACTCGAAATATATATACACAATATATAGTATATCGACGCCACACTCTCATATTACAATCCTCTTCCCGTCGAGCCTCCTTTCTCCTCAATCCACAGAGACAAAATGGATGGCTGGCGCCAACAGTTCCATCACGGAAGAAAGGACTCACTGAGCCGAAAACACTATCTAATACTAACTGTCTTTTCTGTATACTTTTTCGGTTCCGTTGCTACTGCGGGTTTTACACAATCCATCGGATCATATAGATAGCCCTTGAACATAACATAGGTCATCGAAAGAATCTCGAAGACCCATCAAAGCGCCTGAAAGGGAAAGCTTAAAAAGGATAATATCTGCTAGCGGTGGATCTAGGTCGGTACAAATGGTATCAGAGCCAGACACCGGACGATGTGCCAGCCTTCTCGTTGTTCTCCAAAGGGGTAGACACGAAGCGATGTGTCAGTAAAGATGTTCGGCCCCAAAAGAGTGGATTTGGAGGGGTCCGACATGGATCGGAGAAATATATATATATATATATATATATATATATATATATAACAGAACTGCATCCCGTGCATTTCGTTCACGTGAAAGAGCATCTCTGTCAAACAAAATGACATGATTGTTAGATTCCAAAATAGTAAACAACAGTCAATATTTTTTCAACGGCCACCGGCGATTGACAGAGTTGCCTTCCTGGGCCCTCCCTCGGATTTGCAGTTTCTTTGATTCCTCGTCTTCATAAACTCCCGTTTTCCTCCTCTTTTGCAGAGCATCTAAAATGGCCAAACACAGCGAGGAGAACGCCGCGTTGTGTCCTCTAATCGATACCAATAATCATGATTCTCACGGCGTCTCCACCGCCGGCCTCGGTTCCGGCTCCGCCACCTTCGTCCTCATTCTCAGCACTTTGGTTTCTGTATCTGGCTCATACGTTTTCGGCACTGCCGTAAGTGTTTTTTCAGAACTCCTCCTCTGTTTAGCTATGTCGTTGTGGCAATCTTTAATTCGTATTGCTGGCTTTTGATGTGAACTGAATGTGCCGATGTTAGCAAATGGATTGTGAGTAATTTGTTAGATACTTTCGATTTGAATGTTTAGGGTAAGTTTTGGATGAGTTTTGGAAGGGGAAAACTGCTTTTCACACATTAAAAGTGAATATACTTTTCAAAATTTTTGTGGTCTCCAAATTCACTCATAGTTCTGAGTGATTTGAAAATAATGTTTTGTGATGCTTTTTCTCAGATTGGATATTCCTCACCTTCTCAATCTGGAATCATGACCGACCTGGCTCTTACCGTATCAGAGGTGAATGAAAATTACAGATTGTTATTGTCTTCAATGTATGATTGGACATGTTCTTAATTTCAGTTATGTAATTAGTGTTTGGTTCCGTACTAAGTAAAATGGTACGATATCAGCCATAGATGTGAGATCCCACGTCGGTTGGAGAGGAGAACGAAACATTTTTTTAGAAGGGTGTAGAAATCTCTCCCTAGCACACGTGTTTTAAAACCTCGAGGGAAGCCCAAAAGGAAAAGCCTGAAGAGACAATATCTGCTAGTGGTAGGCTTGGGCTGTTACAAATAAAATCACAGCTAGACACAGTGGCCTGCTGGAACCCCAAAGACTTTATTTGATCCAGGATGTGTGATGTATATGCCATTCCGAAGTGATCTATTAATATGCTAAGAAGTCGTTTAATGGCAGTTCCATCTATCACTTTATTGTGAAAGACCAGATCGGCCCGTTCCGCCATAAGTACCTCCATATTACGCTGAGTGGGGTTCGACAATAGGTTCGAGGTTTGAGTCAATGATTGGAAAACTTCCTTTTCTCGATCTTGATTCGCATAGAAATTCCGGGCGATGCGGTAGTGAGGAGACTGAGCCCCAAAGGGGGTTGGACACGAGGCGGTGTGCTAGTAAGGATGCTGAGCCCCGAAGGGAGGTGGATTGGGAGGTCCCACATCGATTGGAGAAGGGAACGAGTGTTAGCGAGGACGCTGGGCCCCGAAGGGGGGTGAATTGTGAGATTTCACATCGGTTGAGGAGGAGAAGGAAACATTTTTTTTATAAGGGTGTGGAAACCTCTCTCTAGCAAATGCGTTTTAAAACCTTAAGGTGAAGTCCAGAAGGGAAAGCCTAAAAAGGACAATATCTGGTAGAAGTGGACTTGAGTTGTACAATAGAGTAAATCCAAGGTTAAAAGGTTCAATTACATGTTCATTTTATGAATTTTGAGAATTCTGTGCAATCGATTCCAAAACTTTGTCTAATAGATCCTAAATTTTCAACCGTACAAAAATGTCTAATGATTCAAGAAATGTAATTTTGTTCATTCCCTATCAAAGTTCTCAAATTGTTATTTGATGATTGTACAGTATTCAGTCTTTGGTTCAATATTGACAATTGGAGCAATAGTTGGTGCTGTTGTGAGTGGAAAACTGGCAGATTATATTGGTAGAAAGGGTGTAAGTCTATTCGTTCCCTTTTTTTTTCTTAAAATCATTTTTGGCAATTTCGAGCTTTCAATAAACTTCTTTGATCTTTTTCCCTTGTTTTCTGAGCAGACAATGGGCTTTGCAGAGATCTTTTGCCTATTGGGGTGGCTTCTTATAGCATTCTCTAAGGTCAGTTTGAATTTTTTATCATATTGAGATAGTTTTTGTGAGTGATTTTGAAATTGTTAAAATGAAATCACTCTAAAATATGTTTTTAATCATTCAAAATTAATTTAATGTTTGATTTTACTTTTAAACTTGATATTCATACCATCAACATTGATTTTAAATAAAGCAAGTTTCGTTGTGGTTTTAAAAATAACAGAATGATTTTAACCATTTCAAAATCTCTCAACCATGTGGTTGGACTAATAAGTCTTCAAAATCAACCAAACAAAAGCGATTCTTGTAACAGCCCAAATCCACCACTAGCAGGTACGCTTTGGCCCATTACATATCACCGTTAGTCTAACAAATTTTAAAATCTTGAGGGGAAGCCCAGAAGGGAAAGCCCAAAGAAGACCATATCTGCTAGGGGTGGATTGTGAGATCCTACATCGGTTGGGGAGGGAAATGAAACATTCTTAAGGGTGTGGAAACCTCTCCCTAACAGACGCATTTTAAAACCGTGAGACTGACAGCGATACGTAACGGGTTAAAGCAGACAATATCTGCTAGCGGTGAGGTGGGCTTGAATTGTTACTAGAATTTTGTTTGTTTGGTTGATTTTGATGAAGTTAGTTTAGTCCAAGGGCATGGACAGGGATTTTGAAATGATTAAAATCATTATTGTCATTTTAAACAAAACCTGCTTTCAATTATTTAAAATCAATTTTGATGATATGAATATAAGTTGAAAGGTATAAAATCAAAAGTTTAAAGGTATAAAATCAAACATTTGAATGATTAAAGACATAAATTAAGACTTTCCAGTTCAATGAAAAAAAAAAAAGAGGAAGAATTCCTTCTCTCCCTCTCCTTTCCTTTCCTGCAAAGTTCTTCGGGTTGTTAAATTGAACGAAAGAACCTTACTTGACTTGTTCAATTGGTGCTGACTACTGGTAGACTGCTTGGTGGTTGGATTTAGGACGAATGCTAGTAGGATTCGGAATGGGAGTTATCTCTTACGTGGTATATGTTACAAGAATTCCAGCTCTATCATTTACAATAGCTCCAATGTTGGCATTTATAAAGAAAAGCTTATGTATGACCTGATCGAACAGGTTCCTATCTTTATAGCAGAGATAACACCCAAGGAACTTCGAGGAGCATTTACAACAGTTCATCAGGTAAAATGCAAATGATCGTGAATTTAGTGTATGTTGGACTTTTCGCATATATTTGGTCATTTTTAATTATATGATATACAAGTTTTTTTAAATTAATTTTTTTATGGATAGCCATTTTGTTACGGCCCAAGCCCACCATTTTGGGCTTTCCCTTTTGGGCTTCCTCTCAAGGTTTTTGAAACACGTCTACTAGGGAGAGGTTTTCACAGCTTTCCCTCGGGGCTTCCTCTCAAGGTTTTTAAAACGCATCTACTAGAGAGAGGTTTTCACAGCTTTCCCATTCGGGCTTCCCTCAAGGTTTTTAAAACGCATCTACTAAGGAGAGGTTTCTACACCCTTAGAAGGAATGTCTCGTTCCCCCTCCAACCAAAGTGGGATCTCACACATTTAGTGAGAAATAATTTATCTAGCAAAATCTAGTTGGTTTGAAGTTTTGCAATCAGGTTACAAAATTTCCAACTCTCACTTCAATTGTTACAAAAAATAAAAAAACAATCAAACAAATAGAAAAATGTCTACAACATTCTCAATATCCATAATATCTTACAATGTTGATTCTACAGTTGATGATATGCTTTGGTGTTTCACTGACATGGGTGATTGGAGTTTTTGTGAACTGGAGGACTCTTGCTCTAATCGGTAGCGTTTCTGCTTGCATGATTTTGAGACTTAAGATGAAGATGGTATAAGGGACGGTGCTTTCTCATTATTTTGATTGTACTGCAGGAGCGATTCCATGTCTAATACAACTCGTAGGACTTCCTTTCACTCCAGAGTCTCCGAGATGGCTTGTATGTGACACTGTCAAGTATTTTAGCAGCAATCTATTAAACAAATCTAATCAAGAAAGTATTGTTTGTAGGCAAAGAACGACCAAGGGTTAGCTTGCAAAGCTGCTCTCCAACGGCTAAGGGGGCAGAGTAAGGATATTTCTGCAGAATTGTTCGAGATTCAAGTATATTTTTCATTATCCTTTTTATTTTTTTCTTTTTCCTTCTTTTTATTAAACAATGGCTTCATATGTGTTTGTTTCCTAACCTTGAAGGAATACACAGAATTGCTTAAACAGTTCCCTGAACCAAGTGTTCTTGATTTATTCCGAAGGCAATATGCACGTTCCCTCATTGTGAGCCTTCCAGTTTGAGCTTAATCATGAAGTTTTTAATAAAACATAATTCTTTATCCTTTGTGTTTATGGTGATTTTAAGCTATGTGTGCTAGGCAGGAGTTGGCCTTATGGCACTGCAACAATTTGGAGGGGTTAATGGCATTGGATTCTACGTAACATCTTTATTCACTTTGGCTGGTATGCAAAAACCTGAACATTTACGTGTTCTTTTTGTTGGGATATGGAGCCAAAGCTGGTAGAGAGATATTTCTATGTTATATCGGTTTATAACGGCCCAGACCCACCGCTAGCAGATATCGTCCTCTTTGGACTTTCCCTTTCGGGCTTCCCCTCAAGGCTTTAAAACACGTCTACTAGGGGAAGGTTTCCACACCCTTACAAAGGGTGTTGATTTCCACACAAGGGTGTTTTGTTCTCCTCCCCAACCAATATGGGACATCACAATCCACCCTCCTTCGGGGCCCAACGTCCTCACCACACCCTTATAAAGGGTGTTTTGTTCTCCTCCCCAACCAATGCGGGACATCACAATCCACCCACCTTCGGGGCCCAGCGTCCTTGCTGGCACTCCTTCCTGCTCGTGTCTACCCTCCTTCGGGGAACAGCGAGAAGGCTGGCACATCGTCCGGTGTCTGGCTCTGATACCATTTGTAACAGCCTAGACCCACCGCTAACAGATATTGTCCTCTTTGGGCTTTCCCTTTCGGGCTTCCCATCAAGGCTTTAAAACGCGTATGCTAGGGGAAGGATTCCACACCCTTATAAAGGGTGTTTTGTTCTCCTCCCAACCAATGTGGGACATCACACTATTAAACCTATATATATAGCAGTGATTTGAAGATGTACTTTCTCTATTCTCTATATTTTCTCCGTACATACCTGAACACATCAATACAAAACCTTTAGCTAATATTCTTCCTTGCATTTTCTCTCTCCTGTTTTTTGTGTTTCATCTAGATCGAGTGTGTGCGTTGTTGTTCGATCCTAACATTTTTAATTTTTTAATTATGTAAAGATTGTGTGAGTTGAAACAAGTTAAATCCTCTGGATTCTGACAGGGTTTTCGGGAAATATTGGGAGTATAGCATTGGCTGCTGTTCAGGTTTTTCTATCGCATTATACGCATTCCCCAAACGTAATTGCAAGAACCCTCTTTTTATGTTATTATCCGCTATGATTTTACAGATACCAATGACTGCTCTTGGTGTAGTTTTGATGGATGTATCAGGGCGACGACCGCTTTTGATGGTATGAAATGCTATGCAAGTGTACATTGCTTAGAATGATATGAAGTCGCTAACAAGCTAATGAAACTTTGAATTCAATCAGATTTCTGCAGCAGGAACTTGCTTGGGGTGTTTATGTGTGGCATTATCGTTCCTCTTTAAGGTTTACTTCTAGCTTCTATCTGAAATTGAATCCAGTCGGTGTTGAGAATTGTTGGGAGAGAGTCCTACATTAGCTAATTTAAGGAATGATCATGGGTTTATAAGTAAGAAATATATCTCCATTGGTACGAGGCTTCTGGGGAAGCCCAAAGAAAAGCCATGAGAGTTTATGCTCAAAGTGGACAATATCATATTATTGTGGAGAGTCGTTATTCCTAACATGATATCAGAGTCATGCCCTTAACTTGGCTATGTCAATAGAATCCTCAAATGTCGAACAAAGAAGTTGTGAGCCTCGAAGGTGTAGTCAAAAGTGACTCGAGTGTCGAACAAAGGGTGTACTACTTTATTCGAGGACTCCAGAGAAGGAGTCGAGCCTCAATTCAGGAGAGGGTATTCGAGGGCTCCATAGGCCTTAGGGGAGGCTCTATAGTGACTTTGTTCGAGAGGAGGATTGAGTCGGTATGAGAGCTTTCTGATTCATCATCATATTCTAAAAGATCCATGATTTTGAATGTGCAGGATCTCCAACTATGGCAATCTGGCTCTCCCATGTTGGCACTTTTCGGTGTACTGGTAATGTTGAATAAAACATTGAATAATGAATTGAACACCATATTTGTTTACAATGTTGCAGTAGATTTGTTGTTTGGCTGCTTGGTCATTGAATCTGGTTAACTTTCCTTTGCTCTTCTACTTAAAAAATTGAGTCATTTTGGTAATGTTGCTACAAACAGGCGTTCTCAGGATCTTTCTCGTTGGGCATGGGAGCAATTCCTTGGGTCATAATGTCAGAGGTATGAGTTTAGAAACTTTATTAGGGATAGCCCTTTTTACATCATTACATATGGAGTTAAAGCACGAAGTTGCAAAACTCTTTTCTTTGCCTAGCTTAAAAAAAAAATGTTTTTAGTTTCGTCCCGGAATCTAACTACTCATGTGAGATCTCACATCGGTTGGGGAGGAGAACGAAACATTCTTTATAAGAGTGTGGAAACCTCTCCCTAGCAGACGCGTTTTAAAATCTTGAGGGGAAGCCTGAAAGGAAAGCCCAAAGAAGACAATATCTACTAGCGGAGGGCTGGAGTTGTTACTAATGTTACAAATGGTATTAGAGCCAAACACCGGGCGATGTGCCAGCGAGGAGACTAAGCCTCGAAGGGGGGTGGACACGAGGCGGTGTGTCAGCAAGGACGCTGGGCTCAAGATCCCACATCGGTTAGGGAGGAGAATGAAACATTTTTTATAAGGGTGTGGAAACCTCTCCCTAGCAGACCGCATTTTAAAACCTTGAGGGGAAGCTCGAAAGGAAAGCTCAAAGAAGATAATATCTGCTAGCGATGTGCTTGAGCTGTTACTAATATTACAAATGGTATCAGAGCCAGACACCGGGCGATGTGCCAGCGAGTAGGCTGAACCCCAAAGGGGGTGGAAACGAGGCGGTGTGCCAATAAGGACGCTGGGCCCTGAAGGGGGTGACCCCCACATTGATTGGAGAAGGGAACGAGTGCCAGCGTCCTCGCTGGGCCCCGAAAGGAGGTGGATTGTGAGATCCCACATCGGTTGGGGAGGAGAACAAAACATTTATAAGGGTGTGAAAACCTCTCCCTAACAAATGCGTTTTAAAACCTTGAGGGAAACCCCGAAACGGAAAGCCCAAAGAGGACACTATCTGAGCCTGAAAAAGAAAGTCCAAAGAAGACAATATTTGTTAGTGGTGAGCTTGGGCTGTCAACATTTGTTAATGGTGAGTTTGGGCTTTCAACCGTAGTTATTAAAGCTTGCTGTGAATCTTTGAAATTTGGCCAAGACTTCAACAAGTGAAAAGTTTAGAGTGAGAAACTATTAGTGATTTAGCTTAACTTCTAAACTGAACTAACACAAGGCTTTATCTTCTTCTTCTTGTTCAGATATTTCCTATAAACATGAAGGGTTTGGCAGGCAGCTTAGTTACTTTAGTGAGTTGGCTAGGTTCTTGGATCGTCTCGTACAGTTTCAACTTTCTTTTGAATTGGAGCTCTACAGGTACAAAAAACTCATCTCTTGAATATGTTGTATTGATTGTGAATGGATGAGTAATTTGCTGTTTGTGTTAACTTCGGAAGGTATCTTCTTCATATTCTCAACCGTATGTGGCTTCACAGTTTTGTTTGTTGCTAAGTTTGTACCTGAAACAAAGGGTAGAACTTTGGAAGAAATTCAAGCTGCAATGAACCCTTTATCTACCAAAAATTGATCTTTTGTTGCCTCACTCAAGTAATTCAAACAAGCCATCATTCTATTTCTTAGCTTCTTCAATTTTCACATTGGATGTTCCTTTCCAATAATAATTCGTGCTCTAATGATATGTAATTGTAATATGATTCATTGTCTAGTCTTATGCTTTATGAACGTTGTCATTTATTTGTAACGCTCCTAATTTTCTTGCTCTAAAGTAGTGACGTTACTACATGCATGCCTTAAATACATATGCGGAACCACCTATCAACTACTAAATGAAATTTAATGCATACTACTGCCCTATCTTGACTTCCGTGACCATTCCAGCATTTACCGTCATCTGTGCAGAAATGTTTTACCTTTACATGAAAAATATAAGGGTAGCATGTGACTGAAGTATTTTAAGAAATACTCAGTAAGTCATCCTACTGGTGAGGTTAGTAATGCAATCACACACAACATGATTGAGACCCATCCTTTAAAATCGTAACATGACCTTAGGCTATTTTCAGTCCCAAGCAAGGTTGGATGTGCGGTACTTCCCCACACATGACCCACATAGGTGCACATGGACCCACCAGGTGGGCTCATATATGTACCCCTAGACCTGACTTGGTCGAGTACAACGCGTTAACGCGTCATCGGACGCCACAGAAAAGGAAAGCCTGCATGATATCATGGTAAACATAAATATCGAAGGTACGCGTTCGTACTAGCATAACATAACATGAAAGTATCCCGATGCACATGACATACATACATGCATGAGCTCTCCATGATTTTCATTCATAGCATAACATTAACATTATTCGCCTTTTCCTTTCATCTATTACATCGTACATATATGCATCATGTATGCACGACAGTCATCATATGATTTGTCACATAACTTTACATACATACATATTATTCTTATTAAAGATCTCATTTTCTATGGTTAGTGTTTTAGGGAAAACTTTGATGAAGTTATTTTAAGTTATATAGTATCTCTACTTTCTTGCTCTGACATTTCAAAATTCACTTCATTTTCTATTGTTGCTGTTTTAGAGAAGAGTTTGATAGAGTTATTTTAAGCTACAATATCTATACTTTCTTGCCTTCCCATTTCAAAATTCACTTCGTTTTCTAGAGCCATCTTCTTTAATTCTTATTCTCTAGAATCAAGTTGTGTTCCATGTTTTTATTATATCTAATTGTGTTGGTAGGAAACTTAAATTAAAAAAATATGCCGATACATATTTCATGTTGCTTGGATCATATAATCCAAATATTGTTTATGTTGGTGCAACTTGATAAAAAGAAAAAAAAAAAAAGAAGTTTTAGAGAATCGACTTACTGTGACGACCTCTTCTTAAAACAATTCTTATTTCACCGATTAGACTTGTTTAAGAGAATTGATGGAGAATTTCTACATGAAGGCGGTTGTATAACAGCTATTATGTGAGACAAATTTTTAAGGTAAATGGGAATCTGTAGAGAGTTTTGGGTGACAAATTGGAGTTTTGCGTGACACGTTCGTTAGAGGAGCAATACTTCGGAGAGACTTGTGAGAGGTTATTGGAGAGAAATTTGTGTGAGAGGTTATTGGAGAGAAATTTGGGAGAATTAGTTTTCCTTTTTTTTTTTCCTTCCAAAATAACTATCGTTACATTATAAGCTTAAAAGGACTTTTGTCCTCGAAAGTGTCTATATCCTGAAACAACTCTGGGTATTTTTTCCATCATTTTATCCTTTCATTCTCACGTGGCTTCCTCTATTCGCTGGTTTCTCCATAATACTTTGACAAAAACGATGTCTCTGGTGCGTAGAATTTTTACCTCATGTGGTAAGATCATTTTCTTCGTAATTCAAGTATTCTGCCACCTCCAAGGGTTCATAGTCTATCACATGTGTGGGATTGGTCAAATACTTACGAAGTATGGACACATGAAACACGCTATGCACTGCTGAAGGCGACGGTGGTAGGGCTAATTTGTACGTCATTGGTTTGACCCAATCAAGAATGTTGAAAGGTCTGATGAAGCATTGACTTAGTTTACAGTTTCATCCGAACCTTAGTATGTCGTTCATTGAGGCCACCTTCAAGCATACCTTGATCAGTTTTTTATATTCAATAAATAGCTGCATGATCGGATCATATCCTCTTATCAAAGCTAAAGCGCTCAACAATATCATTGTCAACTAGAGAAGTAGAGTATACAGAGCAGCAGCTGGAGCAACTTAGGAAAGTACATGGTTGAAACTCCGAAGATTGGCACCAGAAAATTGACTATCCAATACTACTTCATTGCGACAATCAATCTACGATTCGCCTAGCAGAAAATCCAGTGTTTAATGCTAGAACAAAGCATGTGGAGGTACACTACCATTTCATTAGAGATAAAGTTCTGAAGGAAGAAATCCAAGACGGAAGACCAAGTGACAGACTTGTTTACAAAATAGCTAACATGAAAGGTTTCGTTGTTAGCTCAACATGGTGCAGTGAATGAGGACTAGTGTTGAGGGGAGTATTAAAATATCATCACTAGCCCAATAGGGTCGAGTATAATAATTGTATAAGTCCATGTTATATTTATTAGGAAAATGATTTAGATATTGTAGGAATAAAGATACCGGTATATTTTAGGAAAATGATTTAGGTATTTTAGAAAGAAGCATAGCTAGATATTTTAGAAAAATGATTTAAGTACTTAGGAACAAAGATACCTACCTATTTTAGGAGAAAAAAATGTGAGAAATTTTAGGAATAAATTGCATATCATCTGTTATAAATACCCCTCCACCTTACTTCGGTTTTCATCACAAGAAATACGGAGCAGTAGTATTCTACCAAGTATCTTGTATTCTCTTCTCGATCTTAACAAAGAGTGTGAGTGTTTCCCACAGAAAATTATGTTCAACGTAGTCTTGAAATGTTTATAAGTTATTTTTATTAAAGATCTCATTTTCTATGGTTAGTGTTCTAGAGATATAAATGTATCTAACATTTTAATACTTTATCGATTTTCACTCTTCTTTTTCTCTTTGTTTCGTACGGATTTATTTCCTAAAACTCATACAAAATTCTTGTAATTTAATTTCTAACCCAAAGCTAATTAATTGCAACGAATTTAATATAATTCGATAAAAGAAAAAGAAAAATCTAAAATGTGACTACTCACCTCTTCAAATAACATCTCTTTCCCATAGAACTAGATATGCCAAAATTTGAAAACATTTTCTCATGGAACTAGATCGGCCTAAATTTGAAAACCTTTTTCTTTTCCGTTTCTTTTTGTAATAATTACTAATGGTTTTCTGAGAAATTTTGAAAGCCATTTCTTTCTGTTTTTTTTTTCTTTCTGATGGGAGAAGTCTGAAAATATTTTCTTTCTGTTTCAATGGATGGGAGAAGAAGTTTGAAAACCTTTCCTTTCTATTTTTACGGATTGGAGAACGAGTTTGAAAACCTTTCCTTTTGTGACGAGTTTGAAAACCTTGCTTTTTTTAATGAGTTTGAAAACCTGTTCTTTCTGTTTCTATGGATGGGAGAAGGAGTTTGAAAACTTTATGTTTCTATGAAGGAGAGAAAGAGTTTGAAAATCTTTTTTTTTTTTTTTTTGTAAGAATTACTAAATGAATTTGAAAACATTTGTAAGACCGGTTATATATAATAATAATAATAATAATAATAATAATAGTAAAATAAAAATAATAAAACAAAGAAGAACAAAAAAACTGACCACCTATCCTTTAATCTCTCCACCCTGCCCTAAAATACCTCCCTCATCCGCCATCAATAATTCTACAAAAAAAAAAGAGAGAGAGAAAGAAAAGATTTTCTGGTAAGAAGGAAGGCAGATGGAGAGATGGTTAGACAGATAACATACGAGAGATGTCATTTGAAAAGGTTAGTAGTCATATTTACCTTTTTCTTTTTATAGAACGATATTAATCTATTGCAAGTATTTAGATCTGAGTTAGAAATTATCGAGTTAGAAATTATCTATTGCAATTATTTAGATCTGAGTTAGTGGCAGAAGAGTTCATTAAAATTGGCCAGAATACTCACCAAAATAAAAAAAAATACAAAAAAAAGAAAAGAAGAAGATTAGATTTGGAAATAGTAAAGCCGAAATAAAATTAAACTGCTGAACATAATTAAACGAAGAATTAGATATCAGAGTAGAATTGAACTGATATGGGAGTAGAATTAAACTGCTTAACAGAATTAGATATGAGAGTAGAATTGAACTGCTCAATAAAATTAGAATTAAAAGAAAAAGAAAAAAAAAACCATTTAGAAAAGAAAAGAAAATTAGAATAGGTTGAAAATGGTTTCGGTCGATTGTATAGAAAAGAAAATCAGATTTGATTGAAAATGGTCCAACAAAATTGAAAAAAAAAGAAAATCAGATTTGATAGAAAATGACAAGTATGGTGAACTGAATTAAAATATAACAGATGAGAGAAATAAATTGAGAGAAGGAAAATGGAAGATATGAGAAATTATTATATTTGTATCTATAGAATATAATATTAAATGTTGAATTAGTCGCTTGAAATATTAATAATATTGACATATGTTTAATTTAAGTTTTAAGTTTTATTTCCCAATACAATTTAGAAACAATGAAAACATGGAATTCGATTTTTATTGAGGAGGTTTAGAGTCGTATTTTACATTGTTAGTTGGATTATTAATTAAAATGTGAAATACTAACAAAAGGTGACGAACGGTGCGATAGGAAGCGAACCTTGGCAACATTTGGAGTAGTTCTCGAGGAACGGGAGCTTACGTTAATTAAATTAGGGAGTACTCCGGTTAAGGCCAACCAGGTAAGTGGCCTTACTATAGGATAGGCTAAAGATTGTTTGATTTATGATGATGTGTGAGTACGATGTTGTGTTGCGATGTATGTTAAATGTACGTTATTTATGTTTCGATGCATGGCGTACATATTATATCTGATGCACTTGATGGCTTCTATGATGAGTATGATGTATGCATGACGATGTTATTAACATGTTGATGTTTTCCATGTTGAACATGCCTTATGATGTTGTTTGCCATATTGCATCATGTCGTTAGATCGACATAGGACACAACCTTAAGAGTATGAATCTGATATTAACGTAAATATCCACAAGCACGTGTTACATAGTGTAACCAACAGATGAGACTAGAGGGTTGTGTCAGAAGAGATGTATAGTTGGACTTAGAGGGACCTCATGCATATTGTATGTTCATAAGCATAGGGCTACTTCCCCTAGAGATGACTAGTGCGGACGCGCACCGTATGATGAGCGCGAATGCACACAGATGAGGGTGTTCATGAGGTGCATGACACTATGGGGTTCCGCTAACCTCCGGACGTCGCTACAGATTAGCTTGACCAGAGGGTCCAGGGGGTGTGCGAGCGCCCTGGGGATTCACACTTGCACGTGTGAGTTGTGTGTAGGGAAGTACTACACATCCAATTTATCCGAGACTGGAGGCCACCCTTAAGATGATTAGAGATAGGTCCCTAATTCATGATTGCATGTGTTTGCATTAGCATGACCCCTATAGTGGGGTCACTTACTGAGTATTTCTTCGAAGGCCGTGTGCAATTTTGTTTTTCAGGTAAAGGCAAGGCGCCCATGTACGGTTGACGACGGCATCGTGATCAGAGACTGTGGCGCGTGCATAGGATAGTTGCATATTTAAAATTCCTAGTCTTGGTTAGGATAGGGTGTTTGCATTTCATTTGTTTAAATTATTTAATTTGTAATTGTTTTCATCTTATTTTGAACTCGAGCATGATGTTTGAAACACGTAAGTCCGGCAGTGTTTTTTAGTATTTTAACGTATCCCAAAGTTTTAAATTTTTCCGCTAATAAAGATGAACATTTTTAGAGTTATATTCTGCATTAGTGATGAGCATGAGACGTTAGTGGCGACTCTAGATATGTGGAAATTTAGGGTCGTTACATGTTCACTATTGACACGTTTTCTAGGGTCTTTTCTTTTCCTCTTACGTCTACAACACCTACTAATATAGTCCAACCGCCTTGTTGGACTAATCTCTTTGCTTTCATCATCGAGACTACCTTTGGGGTAGTCCCGGTACTTCTGCCTTTAAATTTAAAGCTAGGTCTCACTAGGAGCGAGAATATCACTTTTTTTTTTTTTTTTTTTTGCGACAGTCTATACTAGCACGGTTTGTAGCTAGTCAATCCATGCCTAGTATTACATCAAAGTCGGTCATCTTTACTACTATTAGGTCTACGCTTAGAGTCTGGTCGGCTACTATTGCTTGGCCATTCTTTACTCTATTCTTAGTTACTAGGTCTACCCTCGCAGGGGTACTTGCCAACCATACATGCAATAAGGGTTCTAATTCAAACTCTGTCTCTGATCCTTCTCGAGGTGGGCTCTCTTCAGCCTCACCTCGTCCTCTACCTCTAATAGGAGGTCGTCCCTTCTCGTCTTATTCTTTTGCGTGGTCTAGGCAACATGGTTCTAGAAACCCAGATAGCATCTCTTAAGTCTAAGACTCATTACTTATGAAATTATGCTATACATCACATATACTAAGTTCACATCATATAGCAAACAAAATCACTCAGCATGCAACACATCACATCATACTCTTAAATAAATATGTGAAATATCACAACAATTTCAGTAAAATTAACATAAAAATGCATGCAAGTTCGAAAACGTTTCTCTTTTATTATCTTATGCAAGGCGTACCTGACAGTGACGGGGCATCGATGTTGGGACCATGGAGCGTGTCAAGCCTACATCGTAGGCTAGTCTACAGAATCTAAAACCTAGAGCTCTGATACCAACTGTAACGACCCTCAATTTCCACATATCTAGAGTCGCCACTAACGTCTCATGCTCATCTCTAATGCAGAATATAACTCTAAAAATGCTCATTTTTATTAGCAGAAAAATTTAAAACTTTAGAATATGTTAAAACATTAGAAAACACTGCCGGACTTGCGTGTTTCAAATATCATGCTCGAGTTCAAAATAAGATAAAAACAGTTACAAATTAAATAATTTAAATAAATGAAATGCAAACACCCTATCCTAACCAAGACTAGGAATTTTAAATATGCAACTATCCTATGCACGCGCCACAGTCTCTGATCACGATGTCGCCGTCAACCGTACATGGGCGCCTTGCCTTTACCTGAAAAACAATATGGCACACGACCTGAGTATTTTAAGGAAATACTCAGTAAGTGACCCCGCTATAGGGGCCATGCTAATGCAAACACATGCAATCATGAATTAGGGACCTATCTCTAATCATCTTTAAGGGTGGCCTCCAGTCTCAGACAAATTGGATGTGTAGTACTTCCCTACACACGACTCACACGTGCGAGTGTGAATCTCTAGAGCGCTCGCACACCCCCTGGACCCTCTGGTCAAGCTAATCTGTAGCGACGTTCGGAGGTCAGCGGAACCCCATAGTGTCATGCACCTCATGAACACACTCATCTGTGTGCATTCGCACTTGTGCGCTTTCGCGCTCATCATACGGTGCGCGTCCGCACTCGTCATCTCTAGGGGAAGTAGCCCTATACTTATGAACATACAATATGCATGAGGTCCATCTAAGTCCAACTATACATCTCTTCTGACACAACCCTCTAGTCTCATCTGTTGGTTACACTATGTAACACGTGCTCGTGGATATTTACGTTAATATCAGTTTCATACTCTTAGGGTTGTGTCCTATGTCGATCTAACGACATGATGCAATATGGCAAACAACATCATAAGGCATGTTCAACATGGAAAATATCAACATGTTAATAACATCGTCATGCATACATCATACTCATCATAGAAGCCATTAAGTGCATCCGATATAATATGTACGTCATGCATCGAAACATAAATAACGTACATTTAACATACATCACAACACAACATCGTACTCGCACATCATCATAAATCAAACAATCTTTAGCTTATCCTATAGTAAGGCCACTTACCTAGTTGGCCTTAGCCGGAGTACTCCTTAATTTAATTAACGTAAGCTCCCGTTCCTCGAGAACTGCTCCAAATGTAATTTCTCATATCTATAGATACAAATATAATAATTTCTCATATCTTCCATGTTCCTTCACTCAATTTATATTTTCAATCAAATCTGATTTTTTTTTTTCTTTTCAATCACTTGCCCTTTTCAATCAAATCTAATTTTCTTTTCTTTCCAATTCTTTACAGTACTCGTTATTTTTAATCAAATCTGATTTTCTTTTTTTTTTCTATGCAATTAACAGAAATCATTTTCTAACCTTTTTTTTTTCAATTACTTGCCTTTCTCAATTAAATCTAATTTTCTTTTCTTTCCAATTCTGTTTACGGTAGGGACCATTTTCAATCAATTAGCTAAAATAATTTTCAACCTAATCTAATTTTCTTTTCTTTTCCAAAATCTTTCTCTCTAGTTTTTTCTTTTAATTCTAATATTCTTATTCTTTTAAGCCGTTCAATTCTACTCCTATATCTAATTCGGTTAGACGGTATCTAACTCTGTTAGACAGTTTAACTCGGTTAGACAGTTTAACTCGGTTAGACAGTTTAACTCGGTTAGACAGTTTAACTCGGTTAGACAGTTTAATTCTACTCCCCTAACTCGGTTAGACAGTTTAATTCTACTCCCTTATCTAAATCGTTTTTTTTTTCTTTAATTTTAAAAATCTGGGTATTTCTTTCTCTTTTTCGATTATGTTTTCTAAATATTTGTATTTTTTTTTATTTGATCTGTTTTTCCAATCTCCTCTTTTTTTTTTCCTCTACAGATCTTCCTTTACCTTTGATCGATAATTTCTCGGTCAGATCTAAATAATTGCAACCGATAATTTCTAACTCAGATCTAAATTTCTCGGTCAGATCTAAATAATTGCAACAGATAATTTCTAACTCAGATCTAAATAATTGCAACAAATTAATATCGTTCCATAAAGAGGAGAAGGTAAATCTGACTACTAACCTTTTCAGATGAGATCTGTGGTATGTTATATGTCTAACCATCTCTCCATCTACCTGAAATGTTATCTGTCTAACTATCTCTCTATCTGCCTTCCTTCTTACCCAAAAATCTTTTCTTTCTCCTTCTATTAATGACTACTAACCAGATGAGATCTCTAGTATATTATCTGTCTAACCATCTCTGTTATCTCTAACCATCTCTCCATCTGCCTGAAATATTATTTGTCTAACCATCTCTCCATCTGCCTTCCTTCTTACCCGAAAATCTTTTCTTTCTCTTTCTATTAATTATTGATGATCTTTTCTTTCTCTTTCTATTAATTATTGAGGGCGGAGGGAGGTATTACTATTATTATTATTATTATTATTATTACTATTATTATTATTATTATTATTATTACTATTACTATTATTATTACTATTATTATTATTATTATTACTATTATTATTATTATTATTATTATTATTATTATTATTATTATTATTATTATTATTATTATTATTATTATTATTATTATTATTATTATTATTATTATTATTATTATTATTATTATTATTATTATTATTATTACTATTATTATTACTATTATTATTATTACTATTATTACTATTATTACTATTATTATTATTACTATTATTATTATTATTATTATTATTATTATTATTATTATTATTATTATTATTATTATTATTATTATTATTATTATTATTATTATTATTACTATTATTATTATTATTACTATTATTATTACTATTATCATTATTACTATTATTATTACTATTATTATTATTACTATTATTACTATTATTATTATTACTATTATTATTACTAGTAGTATTATTATTATTATTATTATTACTATTATTATTACTAGTATTATTACTATTATTATTATTACTATTATTACTATTATTATTATTATTATTATTACTATTATTATTATTATTATTATTACTATTATTACTATTATTATTATTATTATTATTACTATTATTATTATTATTATTACTATTATTACTATTATTATTATTATTATTATTATTATTATTACTATTATTATTATTATTACTATTATTATTATTATTATTATTATTATTATTATTATTATTATTATTATTATTATTATTATTATTATTATTATTATTATTATTATTATTATTATTATTATTATTATTATTATTATTATTATTATTATTATTATTATTATTATTATTATTATTATTATTATTATTATTATTATTATTATTATTATTATTATTATTATTATTATTATTATTATTATTATTATTATTATTATTATTATTATTATTATTATTATTATTATTATTATTATTATTATTATTATTATTATTATTATTATTATTATTATTACTATTATTATTATTATTACTACTACTACTATTATTATTACTATTACTATTACTATTATTATTACTATTACTATTATTATTACTACTACTACTATTATTATTATTATTACTACTATTATTATTACTACTACTACTATTATTATTATTATTATTATTACTACTACTACTATTATTATTATTATTATTACTACTATTATTATTACTATTACTATTACTACTATTATTATTACTATTACTATTATTACTATTATTATTATTATTATTATTATTATTATTATTATTATTATTATTATTATTATTATTATTATTATTATTATTATTATTATTACTATTATTATTATTACTATTATTACTATTATTATTACTTCCGGGTTCAACATTGTCTTTGTCTCTTGCTCTAGGTTTTCCCTTCTACTTTTGGGGTTAGACATATTCTCACCAGAGCCAAGGCAGCGACGATCCCTCTTCATGGGTTAGACATATTCTCACCGAAGCCAAGGCAGCATCGCCGCTGGGCGGCGATCCCTCTGTAGTTTTCAATGGCCAAGAAAGTGTTTCTCTACGTCTCCTCCAAACCAGGTTGTTGACATCTTCACGAAAAGTGTTTCTCAACCTCTCTTTGAATTTTTCAGATCCAAGCTTCACGTTCGTTTAAATCCGACGTTCAACTTGCGGTGGGGTGTTAAGGATATTTAGTACTAAATTATAGTTTACCATATATATCATATTTGATATTTGATTATAAGGCAACTTCCTATCATAGGTATCTTTTCATTTATTGTTATTTCCATTTATTACTATTTCCATATCCTTGTAATTTATTTGATTATAAATAGAGAACTTTCACACACCATTTAGGTGTGGTGGATTAAGCAAACATTCTCACTATGCACGCGCCACAGTCTTTGATCACGATGCCGCCGTCAACCGTACATGGGCGCCTTGCCTTTACCTAAAAAACAATATGGCACATGGCCTGAGTATTTCGAAAAAATACTCAGTAAGTGACCCCACTATAGGGGCCATGCTAATGCAAACACATGCAATCATGAATTAGGGACCTATCTCTAATCATCTTAACGGTGGCCTCCAATCTCGGTCAAATTGGATGTGTAGTACTTCCCTACACACGACTCACACGTCCGAGTGTGAATCCCCAGGGCGCTTGCACACCCCCTGGACCCTCTGGTCAAGCTAATCTGTAGCGACGTTTGGAGGTCAGCAGAACCCCATAGTGTCATGCACCTCATGAACACCCTCATCTGTGTGCATTCGCGCTCATCATACGGTGCGCGTCCGCACTCGTCATCTCTAGGGGAAGTAGCCTTATGCTTATGAACATACAATATGCATGAGATCCCTCTAAGTCCAACTATACATCTCTTCTGACACAACTCTCTAGTCTCATCTCTTGGTTACACTATGTAACACGTGCTCGTGGATATTTACGTTAATATCAGTTTCATACTCTTAGGGTTGTGTCCTATGTCGATCTAACGACATGATGCAATATGGCAAACAACATCATAAGGCATGTTCAACATGGAAAACATCAACATATTAATAACATCGTCATGCATACATCATACTCATCATAGAAGCCATCAAGTGCATCAGATATAATATGTACGTCATGCATTGAAACATAAATAACGTACATTTAACATACATCACAACACAACATCATACTCACACATCATCATAAATCAAACAATCTTTAGCATATCCTATAGTAAGGCCACTTACTTGGTTGACCTTAGCCGGAGTACTCCCTAATTTAATTAACGTAAGCTCCCGTTCCTTGAGATCTACTCCAAATGTTGCCGGAGTTCAATTCCTATCACACCGTTCGTCATCTTTTGTTAGTATTTCACATTTTAATTAATAATCCAACTAACAATATGAAATACGACTCTAAAACAACCTCAGTAAGAATCGAATTCTATGTTTGCATTATTTCGAAATTGTATTGGGTAATAAACTTCATGCTACTTGGATCCTTCAATCCAAATATGGTTTGTAATAATATTATATTTAATGGGTACAAATTATAATAATTTCTCATATTTTCCATTTTCCTTTTCTCACTTTGTTTATCTCCTCGATTTTATTTTGGTTGAGTTTACAATAACTAGGAAGTTTAATTGATTCTGATTTTCTTTTCTTTCCTAACAATATCATGAATCCTCATTTTTTTTAATTTTGTTTACAGTACTTGCCATTTCCAATCCAATCTGATTTTCATTTCCTTAAAAATGTCTATCCAATTAACCATTTTCAATCTATTCTAATTTTCTTTTCTTTCTTAAAATCTATTCTAATTTTCTATTGGCTTTGTTATTTGGAAGCAAGAAGATTTTCGGGTGGTTTGGTTGTTTCTAAATCTTTCTCTCTTACCTTGTATTTCTCTTTTTCTTTTTTTTTCTTTTTTTTGCTGGTGGTAGTGACTACTAACCTTTTCAAATCACATCACTCTTCCATTATCTGCCATCTCTCCATTATCTGCCTTTCTTCTTCTCAGAAAATCTTTTCTTTCCCTTTCTAGTTTGTTTGCAAAATTATCACTCTTCCATTATCTGCCATCTCTCCATTATCTGCCTATCTTCTTCTCAGAAAATCTTTTCTTTCCCTTTCTATTTTGTTTGCAAAATTATTTTCCAGAAAATCTTTTTTTCCCTTTCTATTTTGTTTGCAGAATGATTGATGACAGATGAGAGAGGTATTGTAGGGTAGGGGTGGAGAGATTAAAGGAGAGGTCAGTTATTTTTTTCTTCTTCTCTATTTTATTATTTTTATTTTACTATTATTATTATTATTATTATTATTATTTTACTATTATTATTATTATTACTACCTAACGGGGCGTTACAGATTCAGACACCATGTTCAGCTGGACCTTGAGCTTCTGAACTTCATTCATGGCGGAGGCTAATGCAGCAGCATCCATTGCGTGCTGCTTCTGAACAGCTTCGAGTTCAGACTCCCATGCTTGATCGCGATCTTGAGAAAGTTTGTGCAGTTCTTGAACACGATCTTTCTCAGAAGCTGAGAGCTCAAGCACCTGCTGTTGGGATTCTTCAAGCTTTGCAGACATATCTGATAGTTGTTTCTTTGCTTCTTCTGCTTCCTGTTGGGCTTGCTTTTTGTATGATTCAGATGCGCTCAGTTGATCACTTGTTTTCTTCAGTTCCTCCTGGAGTTGAGAAAGCCGTGATTCCAATTCACTTTGCTGGGCCCTTTACTCTTCTTTTGACAATGTGGGCGAACATCTGATAGAAGAGTTTTGTTTTCAGTTGCATGATGAGAACAACCAGAATCGACAATCCATTCTTCATTGTAGTCTATGAAGGCATGAGCATCTGTAGAGACATCATCTTGATGTACAGCTGAAATAATGTTTGTTTGCTAGTCAAGAACCCTCAATAGTTAAACAGTGTTCCCAACATGAATTTGAAGAATTTTTACTTTCATGTACATCATTTTCTTCTGATTCGTGCATTTTGACTCGGCAATTTGGCTTAATATGGCCTGGCTTTCCTCAACTATAACAAACCACTTTCACCCGACAATCTAGTTTGAAATGACCAGGTTTTTCACACTTGTAACAAACTTTAAATGGCTTCTTTGACGGCTCCTCAATTCTGAATTGATTCCCATTGCTTGATGAAGCCTCTGAATGAAAATTCTGTCTTCTTTAATCTTTGACATACAACACATCTTCTGACTTTGGGGAAAGCTCGTTGCTGCTAGTCATTTGCTTAATGAAAGCTTCCCGATTAGAAAGCAAATTCTTCAATTCAATAATTGTAGGCTGATTTGCCCACCCTTGTATTGAGGAAACAAAAGGCATAAAGTCTTTTCGTAATCCACGAATAAGATAACGTCGTAATCGAGCATCACTCACTGTCTCCTCAACATCTAGTTCTGAAATTTCAGAACACAGATTTTTCACTTTCAAGAAATATTCTTCAACAAAAAAATTACCTTGAGTTACCACAGCTAGTTCATTCTCTAGAAATTGCAATCAAGCTGTATTTTTCTTAGTGAACAGCTTTTGAAGTGTTTCCCACACTTGCTTTGGTGACTTTAAATCACGAACATGATCAATATATTTCTTGCTAATTAAAGTTCGCAAGGTAAATAAAGCTTTTCTACATTTGATCTTCCATTTTCGGCGTGATTCAGCATTTTGTGGAGTATCTTGCTGGAATTTCTGTGTCATCACCTTCAATTAAATCCCACAAATCTTGCCGCGGTAGATAAGCTTCCATACATAACTTTCAATAATTATAATTATTGCCAACAAGCTTTTCCATAGCTATACCCATAGAAGCACTTCCACCATTCATCTCGTTGAGTAATAATATCAAACCCTTGGTTACCAACTGACACAATATCGACCACTCAAAAGTGTGAATAGATCTAAAAATATTAGTACTCAAGAAAACAATACAGAGTTAAGAATGAGAAATAGAATTGAGATCGAAGGTCCAATTTTCATTGATATTCACCACGTTTAAATAGATACAAGCTACCAACTAATACCTACAAAGGAAAATATAAACTAAGAATAAAATAAAATATACTACTAATCAAATCATAAATGAAAAAATATTAACTGATTACGAATATTTAAGATATATTCATAACTAATATAATCTCCAAATATTAACTGATTACGAATATCTAAGATATATTTCATAACTAATTCAAACTAGCAATAAGTTGAACTATATTTTTGACGAGGAAATTTGAAAACTTTTTATTTTTGTGAATGAGTTTGAAAACCATTCTTTTTGCAAGAATTACTAATTGTGTTAGAATGAGTTTGAAAACCTTTCATTTCTGTTTCTACAGAGAGGAGTTTGAAAATCTTTTATTTCTGTTTCTGTTTCTACCGATGAGAGAAGGAGTTTGAAATTTTTTTCATTATGTTTCTACTCATGGGAGAAGAAGTTTTAAAATTTTTCTTTTTACTAGAATTACTCATGGTTTTCTGAAAATGAGTTTGAAAACTTTTTCTCTTATGGTTTTCTGAAAATGAGTTTGAAAACTTTTTCTTTCTGTTTCTACGGATAGGAGAAGGAGTTTGAAAACATTTTCTTTATGTTTTTTACGAATGGGAGAAAGAGTTTGAAAACTTTTTCTTTCTTTTTCTACATATGGGAGAAAGAGTTTGAAAACCTTTTATTTATGTTTCTACTGGAGAAGGAGTTTGAAAACTTTTCTTCTGCAAGAATTTTTAAAGGAGTTTGTAAACTTTTTCTTTCTACGGATGGAAGAAGGAGTTTGAAATTCTAGTTGAAATATGATTCATAGTTTTAACCAAGTTTTTAGGAAGCTATTACTAGTTTTCCAAAGTTGTGTATTTATTTATAGTTAATTGTTTAGTAGGATTTCCATCCTTTTCTATTTCATGTTGGTGTATAAACCTATAAATATTTGAACTTAACTCTTTATGGATTGAGTGAGTAAACAATAATAAAGCGCTTTGATTTATTTTGTCTTTTGCTATCTGTTCTAATATTCATTTCCCAACAAATTTGGTATAGAGACAAGTTCTTGTCAACATGAGAAGTGATTATTTTTTCTTTACTAGACGAAAATGGCAGTAGCTGGTTTTTCTTCCTCTACACCACTCTTACCAATTTTTAATGGTGAGAAATATTAGTGGTGGAGCATCAAGATGCACTACAACAAATAATAGATACAATAGCTTACGAAAAACGCTATTGTAGACTTTTTATAGTATTTTTCGTACATCGTGACAGCCCATGTTATTAAAAGTCTAGGACTTTTTATAGCGTTTTTTTTATAACTATAATGGATGCTATAATAGATTATGAAGCTATAGCTTAAATAAGTTGTTATGAAAACCTTTTATAGCACTTTTTTAGAGCTATAATATGTTTAAGATAACTAAAATATTATGCTATCTTTAACTTATAATAACATTTTTTTTAACGTTATAATATAATATTTAAAACTTTAATCTTATGTTATAATAATATTATATAATCTTTAGGCTCAACAATATTTTCTTTAATATAATCTAATTCAAGAGATTTCCATTCATAATTGAAATTTTATAATGTATTTACAGTGTATTCAATTAGATGTACATAAGTTTTAAGAAACGGAAACATATTACTAAAATCTACACAAGAATAGGGACAATAACAGTGTCCAAGCTCTGTTCTTCAAACTCTTTTAACACGTTGAGCAGCCGATTCCTTACTAGTGCATTATCTCCTTAGGAGCAAGCTACCTTACTTAAGTATCTGTTATTTGAGTAGGCCGATTCCTTACTAGTGCATTATCTCCTTAGGAGCAAGGTACCTTACTTAGTATCTGTTATTTGAGTAGGCATAATATCTCCAACTTTACCACCAAAATATCGTTTCCAGCAGCACGTTCACTCTCTTTTATCGCTTTGTTCCCTCCTACATCCTCTGTACACCGTCAATAATGAAGATATCAACATTGCTTTCATGTACCTCTTGGACTTAGCTTAATTTGTTAAGAGAAGAAAATCATAATTGCATTCATCCATAATAACCTCCACAAAACACACTTTTGTTATCTGATGCAGTATTATAGACATTAGCAAGTGAAATGAGAAGAATGAAACATAAATCAAGTATTCTATTTAATTATTACGAATATTGCAACAATATTTCAGAATATCGCAGAAACCAACACTTACATTTTTCTTAATCATGAGGAGTAAGATAGATAAATAGTTAAAAATTATAACAAAAAAAAAAGTGGTATGAAAATTGAATTTTCTGGTAATGTCCAAACCAATATGGAGTATTAGTTAGATTTTTTCCAATGAAATAACATCTTGAATTGTAGCATCTCTGGTACAATCACTCTTAGATGCCAATCCTTCCCTCTTGATTGAGATCAACTCAAGGAGGTTAGAGTAAAAACAATCTAAACAGTTTTCCTCCTTGATTTTCCAACAACCATTTGTACGACCATATTTAGAAAAAGAGTTCAGCTTATCTAAGTGTAACACCATATGCAGCAAACATTTCTTTGCCTAAACTTTATATAAATGGTATGTTGTAATTCGCTTATAGAAAAATAAAATTTGACATGGTTTCATTCATGTTCTTGTTTTAAAAGTACACAAAAGGAAAAGAACAAAAAACTCTTTTGAAGCATTTATCACGTATGAACGTTCTTCTTTGTTGTTACAAAAGGTAACAATACACAAGTAAAAAAAAAGACTAAAACTATCAAGTTCAAACTAGTTTTTCTTTTTTTGAATGCATATAACATCCGTGTATAAATTTTACTTCAACTCACAATCCTACATGATTTCTTGGAGACAAAAAAAAAAAAAAAAAAAAAACAAAAAACAAAAAAAACAAAAAAGAAGGGAGAAATCACTCTAAAAATAACCCTTTTCCCTCTGTTTCATCTTGGAGCAACCAAACCAAACTTATGTATGGGGGCTCAAGTTGGTAAACAACTAAGAAATTTTTAGCTAAGACAAATAATGCTCTCTCGTGCTCTTGTTTAGGCCAAACCAACATAATCAAGAAATGTATTAGTTAATTATGATAAACAACTAAGAATGTAGTAGAGATGCTGTAATAGAAAAATTTGTACCTGAATTAGGGACTTGGAGCAAAGTATGACCTAAAGATGATTTGTTCAATTGAACATATTCAAGTTCTGAAACAAACTCATTTCTGGTGGAATCTTTGCTTTAAAGTTGTTCCATGAGAGATTCAAGTATCTCAAGTTTCTGTAGAATCTCATTTATGCTGGAAGTTGCCTTCTATTATGTTCCTTGACAGGTCAATCCTTGTGAGCTTCTCATATAGCCTGTTTGATCCTACTGGGACTAAACCAATCAGCTCGTTCTGAGACAAATCAATCTCCTCCAAACCCAGGTCATGGATGGCTGAATTGATTGCTCTGCAACTTGAGCTCTTTCAGGTTATGGATGGCTGAAATCCCTTGTGGTAAATATCTAGATAGAGCATTTTTTGAAGATCCAATGTCCTGAGCCATGTCAAACACCAAAAATCCAAGGTACCAGAAAATTGATTGGCTAAAAGATTCAAAATGTTTGAATTTAAACACCTTGTGGGCAATGTGTTGGGGACAAGGCCTTGAAGCATAGATGCAAGAGAAACATAATGAAGCGAAAGTAATTAGCAAACATTTCATCAGGAAGAGGCCCAGAGAAGAGATTATCAGAAAAATCAAGAAATCTAATAGAGGACATAGAGATTAGAGAAGTGGGTATCCGCCCAGATAAACGATTACGACTAAAATTAACCCTATAAAGACCGGGAGGAAGAACAAGCTCAGAACTAAGATTGCCAGTGAAATTATTGCCAGAAAGCGAGAGTACCTTGAGATGCTGCAATTTCTCAAACCCTCTTCTGATTCTCTCTGCTAGCCCCAACCCATCGAGGGAAAGCTCGGAAACTCCATTGATGGGGTTGCATTTAACGAACTCCCAAGAACAAGGAGAATCATCTTCATTCCAAGACGCGAGAAAGGAAGAAGGGTCGTGGAGGCCTGTTTTGAGAAGAAGAAGAGAAGATTGATACCGCAGTAAGACTAACCCTAACCTAAGGAAAGAAGATTTCAATTTCTAAAGTTTCTTTTTCGTGTTTTTTTTCCTTTTCCGTATTTTTTTCTTTCTGTTTTCTATTTTCTATTAATAACGTAATATATAAAAAGTAATCTTCAAAAGCTATTAAAAGGGCATTTTCTTGCAGTGATGAAGACCTTGCTCAAATCGCAGGAGCTATGGGATTTGGTGGAGAATGAGTTTGTTGATGTATTAGAACCCACAATAGAAGTAAAGGAGAGACTAAGAGAAACAAAGAAAAATGATGTCAAGGCTCTGCTCATTATTCAGCAAGAAATTCATGAGATTATTTTTTCACGAATTGCAGCAACAACCACATCAAAGCAAGCATGCTCAATTCTGCAGAAGAAGTTTCAAGGAGATTCAAAGGTCATAACAATGAAATTGCAATCTCTAAGACGTAATTTTGAAACTTTGCTCATGACGAATAGTGAATCGATTGCTGACTTTTTGTTAAGAGTAATGACAATACTCAGTCAGATGCGTACCTATGGAGAGAAAATTTCAGATGAAACAATTGTTGCAAAGGTGTTGAGAAGCTTAAGTCTAAAGTTTGACCATGTGGTGGCTTCTATAGAAGAAGCTAAGGATCTATCAATACTCTCCGTTAATGATGATAAGCTCGCTTCAAGCTCATGAGTCAAGAATCAATAGATCATAAGAAAGAAATGAAAAAAAAAAGGCACTACAAGTGAAGGAGACAACCAACAACGAAGGCAACAAAAGAGAAAATATTCGCTTAGCAGGTTGAAGTCGTGGAAGTGGAGGATTTCGTAGCTTCCATGGTGGTCGTGGTAATAGGGGTAGATGGATGGGAGGAGGAGAACATTTTCTTTCTTTTTCTATGGATGAGAGAAAGGAGTTTGAAAACTTTTTATTTCTGTTTCTACGAATGGGAGAAGGAGAACCTTTTCGTTCTATTATTACGGATGGGAGAAGGAGTTTTAAAACTTTTTCTTTCTGTTTCTACGGGAGGAGTTTGAAAATCTTTTCTTTCTATTCCTACGAATGAGAGAAGGAGAACCTTTTCTTTTTGTTTTTACTTATGGGAGACTGAGTTTTGAAAATCTTTCTCTTTGTAAAATTACTAAACTAGTTTGAAATCTTTTCTTTTTGTAAAATTACTAAACTAGTTTGAAAATCTTTTCTTTCTAGTTATGGGAGATGGAGTTTGAAAACCTTTTCTTTTTATTTTTACTTATGGAGACGGAGTTTGAAAATCTGTAAGAATTACTAAACAAGTTTGAAAACCTTTTTTTTTTCTGTTTCTACGAATGAGAGAAGTTTGAAAACTTTTTTTTTTGGTTTCTTTAAAGGAGTTTGAATTTATTTTTTTTTTTTTTGCAAGAATTATTAATTTTTTTGTTGAGAAGTTTGAAAACCTTTTCTTTCTGTTTCTATAGATGAGAGAAGAGTTTGAAAATATTTTATTTGTGTTTATATGGATTGGAGAAGGAGTTTGAAAGTTTGAATTTCTATTTCTACATATTAGAGGAGTTTTAGAAACTTTTTTTTTGTTGCTGCTAATGGGAGAAGGAATTTGAAAACCTTTTATTTTTGTTTCTACTTATGGGGGAAGGAGTTTGAAATCTATTCTTTTTACCAGAATTACTAATTGTGTTAGAATGAGTTTGAAAACCTTTCTTTTTTGTTTATACGAATGAGAGGAGTTTGAAAACTTTTTCTTTCTGTTCGTTTGGATGGGAAATGGTGTTTGAAAACCTTTTCTTTCTATTCGTAAAAGAAGTTTGAAAACTGTTTCTTTCTATTGTTTGTAGAAAGAGTTTGGAAGTTTGAAATCCTTTTCTTTCTATTTCTACGGGAGAGGAATTTGAAAACCTTTTCTTTGGGTTTGTATTAGGAGCTTGAAAACTTTTTTCTCTGATTGTTGTGATGTGAGGTGTTTGAAAACCTTTTCTTTCTGTTTGTAGGAGTTTGAAATTTTTTTCTTTCTGTTTATACGAATGGGGGAAGGTGTTTGAAAATCCTTCTGTTTCTACTGAGGAGGAGTTTGAAAACTTTTTCTTTCTGTTTGTTCGGATGGGAGAAGGTGTTTGAAAATCTTTTCTTTCTATTTGTAAAAGAAGTTTGAAAACTGTTTCTTTCGGTTTGTAGGAGTTTGGGAGTTTGAAAACTTTTTTTCCCCTATTTATACGGATAGGAGGAGTTTGAAAACTTTTTATTTTTGTCTGTTGTGATAGGAGAAAGTGTTTGAAAACCTTTTCTTTCTGTTTCTACGGATAAACAATTTGAAAACCGTTTCTTTCTGTTTGTAGTAGGAGCTTGAAAACATTTTCTTTATGTTTCTACGGATGGGAGAAGGAGTTTGAAAACCTTTCTTCCAACTGAAAACCTTTTCTGTTTCTACGGATGAGAAGAGTTTGAAAACCTTTTATTTATGTTTATACGTATGAGAGAAAGTGTTTGAAAACTTTTTTTTTTTTTGCCAGAATTACTAAATAAGTTTTGAAAACATTTTCTTTCTATTTCTACGTATGAGAGAAGGAGTTTGAAAATCTTTCTGTTTCTATAGAAGAAGACTTTGAAAACTTTTTCTTTTTTTCTAAGGATCGGAGGATTTTGAAAACCTTTTATTTATGTTTCTACAGATGGGAGAAGTAGTTTGAACCTTTTCTTTTCGTTCCTATGGGAATAGGAGTTTGAAAACCTTTTATGGCTGTTTCTACTTTGAATCGGAGGAGTTTGATAACCTTTTATTTCTAATGGAGGACGAGTTTGAAAACCTTTTTTTTCTGCTTCTATGGAGAAGGAATTTGAAAACATTTTCTTTTTGTTTGTAGTAGGAGTTTGAAACCATTTCTTTCTGTATATATACGGGAGGAGAGTTTGAAAACCTTTCTTGCAATTGAAAACATTTTCTTTCTGGATTTTGAAAACCTTTTATTTATGTTTCTATCTATGTGAAAATTTTTATTTTTGCAAGAATTACTAAAAATAAATTTGAAAACCTTTTCTTTCTATTTCCACGGATAGAATAAGGAGTTGAAAATATTTCTTGTTTCTACTTTAGTGCGGAGGAATACCTTTTCTGTTTCTACTCTATGGAGAAGGAATACATTTTCTTTTTGTTTCTATTGTACGGAGAAGGAATACATTTTCTTTTTGTTTTTACTCTACGGAGAAGGAATACCTTTTCTTTCTGATTCCACGGAGGAGAAATTTGAAAACTTTTTCTTTTTGTTTGTACGGAAGAGGAATTTGAAAACCTTTTCTTTCTGTTTGTAATAGGATTTCTTTTTGTTTCTACCGATGGGAGAAGAAACCTTTCTTGCAATTGAAAACCTTTTATTTATGGAGTTTGAAAACTTTTTCTTATTTCTATTTCTACTGATGAGAGGAGTTTGAAAACCGAAAGAGTTTGAAAACCTTTTCTTTCTGTTTTTAGGATTGGAGGAGTTTGAAAACCTTCGAAAGAGTTTGAAAACCTTTTCTTGTGATGGGAGAAAGAGTTTGAAAACTTTTTCTGTCCGTTTCTACCTATGGAAGAAAGAGTTCTGTTTCTATCGATAGAAAAAATAGTTTGAAAATCTTTCAAATAATCACTAATGGTTGTTTGAGAAGTTTGAAAACCTTTTACTTTTGTTTCTTTTTGTAGAAATTATTGATGGTTATATTTATGTTTCTTTTTTCTGGAATTACCGAAAGGAATTGTGAGAGGTTGATGGAGTGAGATTAATTATTATTATTATTTATTAATTAACTTTTTTTTAATGGTTGTTACAATATTTTTTACTAATTAAACTTTTTTTTTTAATGGTTGTTACAAGAATCGTCCCGGCCACTGTGATTGTTCTAAACACGATGTCGCCACAGAGAGATACAAATCACTGCCACTTTTTAGCAAACTTTCTCTCTTAATCAAAAAATTACCTTTGATCCTAACTGTGTTCCACTCTACTCTTGATTCTTTTAAGGCTATGATGACGAGCTACTAGTAGAAAGCAAAGCAACGACTCCACCGTCTTGACTTCTAATCAATGCAGGGTTATGAACAAGAACTCTCACAAGATGATATTAGCTAATGTCTTAGGTTCTAATCTGCCGGTTGTTTTTCTTTCCTTCTTCATCCTTTCATTTGGGTTAAAACCTAATACTTTGATTGGTTTCATTTCCATTTGGGTTAAAACCTAATACTTAGTTTCATTTCTACATGAGATACAGATAAAGAAAAGACACTAAATTCAGTCATCTTCAATATAGATAAAGTATCTAAAAGAAATCGTGTTGGTATGTGAAGATAGTTTACTCTTAGAAGCGAAGAGCAAATAACGTGATCATGTCACATGGGATGTAGGAGAATCCCAAAACCATTAGGCTTCACTCTTATACGGATAAGACTTGGCAGTTTATGATATATTTTTGAATTTTCTGCTTTGATCTAGTGTTGGGTGTTGGGATGTATGTTGAAGACTCCCACTAATGTTGAGAAAAGTAGAAAATTCAAAAATATCATGAACTATTAAGAGTGAAGCCTAATAGTTTCGGGATTCTCTTGCATCCCATGTGACATGATCATGTTACTTACTTCCCGCTTCTAAGAATGAAAACTATCACCACATACCAACACGAAGCAAAATTCAAGGCTCTATTGTGAAGATATATAGATAAAACGATGTAAAAAAACACTTTATAATCATTCATGATACGACAAAAGATATCGATGCGATAAAACGCTTTATAAAGAAAAAGATGGATGCAAGAGCAATATGCATTTACTATCTTTCAACAAGAGAGCAAGAAGATTGAAACTAGTTACCCTTTCTGCTTGTCCTAATCTTTCTCACATGTAACAGTAACAACAAACAGGGAGCTTTTCATATGTAGTAACCGATAATTCACTTCTCAACCGCCACCGCTACTACTTTGATCATAACACCACGACGTAGAGGTTTATCAAAGTCAATTTCAACACAAACCCGTCGACGACAGCCCCAGCATTGGCCATCTTCATTCATATCCACAGGAATACCCAAAATGAGTCACTTGCCTAGAAAAACATACTATAGCTAAATCATGAGTCTCTGCCTAACCTAAATTTAAACCCCTTTACGGTATAGTGTATGTAATATAAAAATGCATATGGCTCTTCATAATGCACATTTCAAATAAACAAACCATGAGCTATACGACGCTGATCGCCTTCACCAATTTCTTTAAAGGACGGTCCGATACTGTGATGCACTTTCGACCCGTCAGAGTCCTAACAAGAACATACTGCTGTGCAAAACCAAGAACACTATAAGCAGAGAGAACAATCAACCTATCAAATTCAAAGAATGTCAAGTGTACTTGTCATTCCTCCTCTGTGATCACGACATTTGAATAAGATTCAACTAGTTCATCCTGGTCCTGACACGGTTCGTCACAGCTATCATTGTCATCGGAGTCAGCTAGGCTATCGAAGAAAGCATCAAGATACCAAGGACATCTTTCGTTCCATTGCCCTTTGTTGGCACTTGCTCTCCATTTTTGGTCAGATATCATCTCAGGAGAGAGTCCCCATTCCACCATTTCTTCCTCTGTGTGATGAATGGCTAAGCTGTATTCACCACCTTGTCCCAACTGCATCACCCGGCATTCGCAGTTGTCGGGATTGTTCAGATACTCAAATTGCTCGACTGTCCATTTGAACCATTTTGTGAGAAAGACGCGAGACGTTAGCCCATGAGATATGATTATAAGGTTGAGATCTTGGGAGGGGCAGTGGCGGAGCCTGTTCATGTCTATGTCCCTCCATAAGGACTCAAGAAAGCCTGAAAAAAACCAACATATTCCTCAAAATAGTTATTATTCATCTCATGTGCATAGAACACTTCTTGAACCAAAACAAGTAACAAAAACAAGTTAAGGTTTGGACGTTCACGACCAACATTATTTAGTTAAGGCATCTCGATCCCTTAATCACAAAGAAGTGGTATTTAATCATATACCATTTCAATTAGAGAGATTATCAAACATGGCAGGTAACGATTCTAAAGCGTCGATCACATTATGATTGGCCGCTTTAAATAATGCTTCTCTTTCAAACAGAAAGCAACTTTCGTTTGTTTTTTGTATCTACTTTTCTAGAATAATATAAACTTTTGATGATCCATTTGAAAGAAAAGCTTTCAACTTAAATAGTATTGAATTCCAATACTCCAATATCGAAGAAACCTTTTACATATTATATTCTCTAAAGCCATATGAAAATGTTCACAGCCTCCATCTTCTCGTCTTCATTCATTTCTTTATTACTGACTCTCATAATCTAAAGAGATAAATCATGTAAAATATTGCAATAGGGAAACAAAACCTATAATGCCCATTGGCTACCTTTAATCTTCTCTCTTCACTATTCATTTTCAACGATTCCAGAATCTATCTTTACTAACATAATATCAAGCCAAGTCATGAAATTATCCTTCTACGAAGCAAGTGTGAAGAAAGCTTGGGAATATTATTTTAGGCACGCTCTCTAGAAGATTTACTCGCGCGAGGTTATGATCCAAAAAGAAGAAAAAAGGGGGAAAATGGTGAGCCAATTCTCCCTAGCGGGGGTGGATAGTTGTCACTCTGTTTTTTTTCCGAATAGAATTTCAGGCCAGGAAGAACAGTTTGGGACTAGGCGATTAGCAACTCCTAGTGCCATCTTCGAGTAGAGTCTATTCTTTCTTCCTTGTTCTTTGAAAAAGGCATTAACTCAATCGAAACTTATCCGTTTGAAAAAAGTTAAAGTTATCATACTCCTGAAACTGGAAAGTGTCATCCATATCAGCAAAATTTCAGTAAAACCTAAAGAGAAGATGCTCCCATATATGAGATTTTGGGAAATGTTTGGCTCACAATTTTAATAACTCTACGTTCATGAAGTCCGGAACTGGAATGCTTAAGTTTTATACCGTTTAATTATGGTTTTTGTGATGGTTAAAGATTAGCATGTAGCATAGCCCCATTTATATATTATGGTTTTTGTGATGGTTAAAGATTAGCATGTAGCATAGCCCCATTTATATAATCTGGGTATCTCTTTACATGGGTAATGGGATTAACAAACTGTAGTTCAAGATCAACTTCTACATAAGAATTAAACCCAAATCCTTCATAATCATGCAGAGAAAAACAGAGCATATAACTAAATGAGAATGGAATTTCAAGGAGATAATAATTGATCATATCCTATATGACTAATTCGTCAAACCAGAGATTTCAGAGACCAACAATCAGAGCTCAATCTTCAACTGGCAATCCATAAGAATCAAAAGCAAAGAACAACAAAGGGAAAAATGACAAAGAACTCACTGGAAACGCGATCGTAAACATCAGCAGCGGACTCTCCTTCAGGGAAGCGGTAGAAGAATCTCCCAAATCTTTCTCTCGTCTCCTTCACAACCTTCATCCTTTCCTCCACTTGAAAATTCCCAAAATCCTGCTCTCTAATTCTACACTCCTCTCTGACGCCAATAATCCTCTTCTTCGAAAACGCGCGGCCGATCTCGCGGAGTGTGGATCGGGCGCGGTCGTAGGGAGAAACGTAGAAGTAGACTCGCCAATGAGGGTTCGTTCCGTCATTAGACAACAATCTATGGAGCTCGATACCGGCATTTCGAGCTTGAATCAAACCCTCTTCTGTTAATGGGACTTTGTAATCCGGGGTTGTGGTGTAGGTCGCGGAGTTGAGATTGCCCTGAGATTCACCGTGGCGGATCAAGATAATGCGCTTTGGGAGGACGGTGATTGGCTTCCGATGGCTGTGATTCTGCTCGGTTTCGATCTTCGGTCGCATCGGTGGGTGTGAAACGAATCAAATTCTCGATTTGAGAGATGAGAAATGGAAATTTGGGGATTTGGGTTGTGTTTAATCGGTGGGTGTGAAATTCAATTGTTGATATCCATATGAATATTATAGATATCAAAAATAATTTCATCGTATTAATTTATAACCACCTTCTTTCCACATTTTTATTTTTTAATATTTTAGTATCAATTATACCCAATATCTAAATATTTTAATTAGTTTTTAATTATGTCAATTATTTTTTATTTTGAAAAAAAAAAATCCAATAATTTGAGTTGATTTATAGGAGGATTAGGTTCAACAAAATCCATCTAAATTTATTTTTTATTTCAAAATATACCTTTTTTTTATTATAATACAAACGTATATTTATTTAATTTTTATTTTCTAACAACTCTTTAAAATAAATTTTAATTATTTGCAACATAATTTTTTTTAAATATAAATTGGAATTTTTTTAAAATATAAATTGAAATTGAGTTAAAATATTTAATTAATGTCTGAAAATGAAAGGAATAAAAAAAATATTTTATTTTTATTAAAAAAAAATATATTAACAAATGAATGGAATAATCCCAACCAACTAATTCTAAAAAATTTAGGACACAGTTGGATTCGTTATTTAATAAAGATTTTTTTGATTAAAATTTTTACCATTCTAACAATGGAATTAACCTGCTAGTTAAAAAGACAATAAATTATATAAATTATTTAAACCATTTTTAAAAAAAAAAAGAAATATATTGATAATTATCAAAATTGAAGGATAATTTTCTTTTTAATAAATTTTAAAATTTGAGGTATTTCATATAATTACCATGATCTTTTATATCGAGGTTAGGGCACTATTTTGTTTTTCTAAATTCAACGTATTAATGGAGACTCAATATTTGATTCTTAAATTGATTTGCAATTCACAATTTATTTTATTCTCTTACTTTTATATTTATTTTTATTCTCTTACTTTTTATATTTATTTGTTTACTTTAGTATAAAATTGAAAATTTTGGAGGAATGGGGAAAAAATACATTGTATATTATAAAAACTACTTAGTGTCACAATTGCATCTCCTCAGGATATTTACAAGCGATTGTACGACACTCACTTTCAACACCGAGTGAGTCAGCCAATTCGAAATTGCATCGCCTAGAGCCCGACGACGTATGCTCAATCCTCTGGCCCCATTTGAGAAGAATGCTTTTAGAAAACGAAGGCAAAGAGATTTTTTAAAGTAAGATTGAAAGAAAAGTCTAAAGCAATGTTATAGGTATAAGCGAGAAAGGCAACACAAGGGCTTATATAGCATATAACACCGGGTAGGAAGAATTGACGACTAGTTGCATCCCTTATAGTACATTTTGAGGCATCTCAGGTCTATTAGACATAGACATAATTCTGCCAAAAGATCATACACTTATGAAATATAAAAAAAGAACTAGACATCATGAAAGCGATAAAGGAAAGTACTAAAGTGATACAACGAAAGGGGTTGGGTATGCGACCATAACGCATCGGACAAGCATGGCTCTGACATCCTCTCCCATTTAATTGGTTGACGTCCCCATCAACCGTCTCACCTTTTCGAACTCTTCTATCTAAACTGCAGTCGACTTCAGTCGTTAGTGCGTTCCCAGCTGATTTCTGTCTATGAGAGCCATTTCTACCTCACTAGGAATTCTTGCACGTTTTTCCTGTGGTTGCCGATGTGGCGTATTCGCTCAGCCAAGATCTCTTCTACTTCTTTTTTGCTTGTATCTTTCATTGTGATTGGGGATCGTGTCATTTCATTACGTTGATGGTTGTCACCATCTGGATGGTATGGTTTTAAGCTACTTACATGGATGACAAGGTAAATATTCATCCATGTTGGTAGTTGAAGGCGATATGAAATCTTCCTAACTTTATTGATGACTTCGATGAGCCCTTCGTACTTTCACACTAGTCTTTGGTCCCTATTTCCTCGGAATTGAAACTGTTATGGTCTCAGCATGAGCAAAACTTGGTCATCATCTTGGAATTCCAATGACTTGCGTTTTAGGTCTAACCATTTCTTCATTCATCGCGAAACTTTCTCCAGGTAGACACGTGCTACTTCGGAGGTTTGCATCAACTCCTTGGTGAAATTATAAGCCTGTGGACTTTTTCCAACATAGGGATAGTCAATGACATGGGGCATGGGTGGCTGTCTGCCACATACTATCTTGAAGGGGGTATGTTCCGTTGATGAGCTTTGCTGACAATTGAAACTTAATTGGGCAACATTGAGCATTTGAATCTAATTCTTCTAACGTGCGTTGATAAACTGACGTAAGAATTCTTCAAGCATGATGTTAAATGTTTCGCTTTATCCATCTGTTTGGAGGTGGTAACTTGAAAAGATGTTTAGGTTCGACTCTAGTAACTTAAATAGCTTAGTTTAGAAGGTTTCCATAAATTTTATGTCAGTCATTCCTCGGCGGTCCCACATCGATTGGAGAAAGGAACGAGTGCCAGCGAGGACGCTGGACCCCAAAGGGGGGTGGATTGTGATGTCTCACATTGGTTGGGGAGGAGAACAAAACATCCTTTATAAGAGTGTGGAAACCTTCCCCTAGCAGACGCGTTTTAAAGCCTTGAGGGAAGCCCGAAAGGGAAAGCCCAAAGAGGACAATATCGGCTAGCAGTGGATCTGGGTCGTTACAAGAGTCTTGTCTCTTTCAGCTGCAACTAAAGATGACTACTGACGACAGCTTTGTTCAACCAGCAATACCAAAATTTGTTGGTCACTACGATCATTGGATCATGTTAATGGAGAACATTCTTCGCTCTAAAGAATATTGGCAAGTAGTTGAGTCTGGGATTTCTATTATATCAGATGATGCTGATTACTCAGATGAACAGAAGAAGGAGATAGTAGATAAATTTTTTTTTGGTATTGTTGGTTGAACAAAGTATAATAGAAATCCCATAAGAACTATCTTTTCTAGGTCATCGATAGCTCAATTCGGGAGATTATTTTGGATAAAGAAACTTTGAAAGGAATTTGGGATTCAATGAAGAAAAAATTTCAAGGAAATGCAAAGGTGAAACGAGCACAACTACAGGCTCTACACAAGGACTTTGAGACCTTTCATATGAAGGAAGGTGAGACTGTTTCTGATTTCTTTTCTCGTACTCTTACTATTGCTAGTAAAATGCGTTTCCATGGTGAAAAGATGAGTGATGTTAGCATTATTGAGAAAATCATGCGCTTCATGACTTCAAAGTTTGATTACGTGGCTTGCTCCATTGAAGAATCCTACGATTAGGACATCATGACCATTGATGAGTTTCAGAGTAGTCTACTGGTTCATGAACAACGTATGTAAAGACATATTGTGGAAGAGCAGGCATTGAAGATCACCCGTGACAGCAGTACAGGGAGAACAAATCGTGGAGGTGACACATTTCGAGGTAGAGGACGAGGACGTGAGAGACCAGGTTTTAACAAAACTCTTGTTGAGTGTTTTTATTGTCATGACATTGGTCATTTTCAGAATGAATGTCCCAAGAAGAATAGGGGAAAGGAATCACAAGCTTATTTTGCTGAAACTTCTAAACCGTTGCTTCTCAAGGCATATGTTGAAGAGGAGAGCTGGCCATGGAATGACAGTTATACTGAAGAAATTCAAGCATCTCTTGACTGGAGTGATACAGACGAAGATAGCCACAAACAACTCAGTTGGTGACCTTCATGAAGAAAATTCAAAGCAACACATATTAGAAGAACACATAATTGCTGATCCTCTTGTTGATCTCTCTAATGATCCTGTTGCTGTTCTTATTTCTAAACCAGCAGACAAACGCTCTAGACACCCTCCAACTTGGATGCGTGATTGTGAGAGTGGAGAGAACTTCTCTCATGATGATGATCAAGATAATTTTGTGTTGAGGATTGTTGTCCCACATTGGCTAATTTAGGGAATGATCAGGGGTTTATAAGTGAGGAATATTATCTCCATTGGTATGAGGTCTTTTGGGGAAGCCCAAAGCAAAGCCATGAGATCTCATGCTCAAAGTGGACAATATCATACCATTGTGGTGGAGAGTTGTGATAACTAACATTTTGCTCTATTTGTTGATCAAGATCCTTTAATGTGCCATGGATTTTGAATGTGCAAAAATAATTGGGGTAAAATGGGTGTACAAAACGAAGCTAAATGAACATGGAGAAATCAACAAATACAAAACTCAACTTGTCGCTAAAGGATATACACAACAACATGGTGTGGACTATACACAGAAGTCTTTGCCCTTGTAGCTTGTATGGACAATATACGATCCATACTCCTTAAAGGAGGTGGACTGTGTTTCAATTGGATGTTAATTAGAGCATTTTTTCATGGAGAGTTGGATGAGGAGGGAGAAATCAACAAATACAAAACTCAACTTGTCGCTAAAGGATACACACAACAACATGGTGTGGCCTACACAGAAGTCTTTGCCCCTGTAGCTTGTATGGACAATATACGATCCATACTCCTTAAAGGAGGTGGACTGTGTTTCAATTGGATGTTAATTAGAGAATTTTTTCATGGAGAGTTGGATGAGGAGGTTTGTGTTTCAATTGGAAGGAGGTGGATTGTGTTTCAATTGGATGTTAATTAGAGCATTTTTTCATGGAGAGTTGGATGAGGAGGTTTATGTGGCACAACCTCCTGGTTATGTGATCAAGGGAGAAGAGGATAAAATATATCGCTTGAAAAAGGCTTTATACGGTTTGAAGCAAGCTCCACGCACGTGGTACAATCGTATTGAAACTTATTTTCTAAAGGAAGGCTTTGAAAAGCGTCCTTATGAACATACTCTGTTCTTCAAGAAGTCATTACAAGGTACTTTCTTGCTTGTATGTCTTTATGTAGATGACCTCATATTTACGGGAAACGATGAGGCTTTGTTGAGTTCTTTTAAGGAATCCATAATGAAGGCATTTGATATGACTGATCTTGGACGAATGCGATATTTTCTTAGCTTAGAAGTATCACAACAAGCCGATGGTATTTTCATTTGTCAAAAGAAGTATGCCCAGGAAATATTGGAAAGATTTAATATGGTCAACTGCAATTCTGTATACAATCCTATTATACTTGGAGTTAAGTTTGTTATGGATTCTACTAGCAAGCTTAATGTACTTAACATCTACCAGACCTGACATCATGTTTTCCGTTAGTTTGCTTAGTAGGTACCTGGCTAAGCCTACAAAAATTCATTTTCAAGCCATCAAAAAGGATGTTTCGTTACATAAAAGGGACACTCACATATGGTATTTTCTTCAAGCAAGATGGTAATACTGAGCTTATTGCCTACATTGACAGTGATTATGCAGGAGATTTGAAGGATAGAAAAAGTACATCAGCTGACCAACAAACCAGTTATGCTCCGAGCCAAGTTAATGGTACTACAATAAGAAGAAATAATCCGAACGTGAGTTACAATCCATGGAAACTAGTTCCAATGCCTGGTGCCATGATGCAACAGCCAATCTATGATCCTTTTTCTCCTCGATTGTGGTGACTGCACCTCATTCAATACAAATGGCAGCCATGGCCAACCAGCAGCAAGCTTTCATGTTGCAACATCAGATGATGATGATGGCTCCTTTGCAACAATCAAATCCTTTCGGAAATCCTCACGGGACCAATGCCTACCACTACCATTCAGGTTATTCATTTTTGCTAAGAGCTGTTTCATGGTCCTCAAAGAAGCAACCCATAGTCACACTCTCCACTACTAAAGTTGAATTCATTGCTATTGCAGCTTGTGCTTGCCAAGCCATATGGTTGAGAAGGATGCTGGAAAAACTCGATCATATCCTAATTAAAACTATAATGGTGTACTGTGATAATAGTTCCACTATTAAGCTGACCAGAAATGTAGTCTTGCACGGTCGAAGCAAACACATTGATGTTCGTTTCCACTTCCTCCGTGATTTAAGTAAAGATGGAACTGTGATGTTACAATATTGTCATACTAAAGAGCAAGTGGTTGATATCATGACAAAACTTTTGACTTGAGTTTTGTTTGAGAAGCTACACATGTTGCTTGGTGTCTGTCAAGATCCTGAAATTTGATCTAAAGACTGCGTCATCAGGGAGAGAATGTTGAAAAAGATTTAGTTGCTATTGTTATGTTTTATTTCCTGAATATCAGGTCACTCATATGATCTTATGTCAGATTCTTTGTTTTGGCATGATGTTCTACTTTGATTTTATTTTTATCTTTGGTTAAGCATTGCACTCGCTATAAATATAGTCATTTTTCACATAATAAAGTACTGAATTTCTCTCGTTATGCAAACTTATCTTCATTAAATTTATCTGCGCCCGATAAAATAACAGTGAATGTTAGAATGACCATCAAAGCTAAGATAGGATAGTAGTATGCATTGTTTTCAATTATTAGTTTCATAGGTGGCTTTTCATTTTCGTTCTAAAAAGTTATGTTTATGTTTTATATTCGACAATGTTGTTATTTTTATTTCTTGTTTTTAAAGTAAACATATAAATCCATGATTTCGTTTGAAACGTTTTATCTAGATTTCTGCATATATTATTAAAATCATGCATGTAGTAGCATTTCTGATCTAGATAAGAAAATTCAAGACGTTATAGAGCAATTATGTTGAGGCTACGAACGAACAATTACGGTTTGGGTGAAAATTTTGGTGGGATAATTTACTATTTAGGAGAGAACTTCGTGAGTTGAGTTGATGATTTGTTATACTCGTGTCATTTGTTTTTTTAGTTAATGATTTGTAAGGCTTTACACGATTCTTTATTTATATATACAAGTTGACTGAGATAATATTGATATTATCAATTATGCTCAACAATATGAACATAGAACATAAACTATGTATAAACCTGCACGAACATACATATCTTTGAAGATGCATCATTTTATAATAACTATTGACTTTGTCATTCATTATAATATATTAATGTTATAGACATGCAATGATCATCATTATTTAAAAAATATTAATTTCAGCGCTCCATGTTTTTAATTATATTTTGTCAGAATTATTACTCGAGAAAATATTCATTTACACATTCTAAGTAACCGTGTTTGTGGGTTGAGTTAGGATGGATTAACACTGTTTAGACCAACTTAATTATTTCGATTATAAAATTTTCAACCCAAACAATATTTCTTAAACAATGAATTCAACCATAAACTTCTTTAGATTGGGTTGGGGTGTTTATTTAGTAAAATTTTAATTAATAAAAAAATTATTTATTTATTTTTAAATATTTAATTAAGTTTTACCGCTCAATTTTAATATATTTAAAAAATTATTTTTCAAATGGTTAAAAATAATTAGGAGGGGTTGAAAAATAAACAATAAAAAATTAGTTACAAATTATATAACAAATTAACAACAAATTCAAGTTGAATAAGTAACTCGCAACTAACCAAACTTGTGATTGTATCAATTTGATTTTTATAAAATAGAAGAATGAAGTAGGAAGCAGGAAGCTTTGATGATGTATATGTTGTGCAATTCAATAGAATTGAGTTGCTTATTACATTCAGATAGCAACAACGGTAGTGAATTACATACCCATTAAAGCATGGACTTCGCACATTGCTTCGTACAAGTGCATTTATCACCCGAGCAAAATCCGTCATCCCACTTCTCAAAAGAAATGCAAAGTTCAGCACATGACGGTGCCTCAGTGCACGGTCTTATAAACGCATCACTGTGTTTATAGCAAGTTCGCCCCTCCGTCTGCACCACCATCCATCCTGCAATAATAACACAAACTTATTCATACAAACAAAAACCTTCTTTTTAATACTATCTGTCAATCTAAATAAACATGGAGAAGCAGGAAGGATCAAGTACCAGAAGCAAGGGCTAGGAAGATGAACACCACAATTTTGAGATTTCTCGAGCTTTGTCCCGCCATTCTTTTCTTCTCTTATTGCTTGTTACACTGGAATGTTTAGATATCAGTTCCCCATTTTATATCAGTGAAACGCCTCATCTTTATAACATCTTCTTAATTTCCTTGTAACGTCTTCTTGATTATCATGCTTTGTAACGACTGTTCTTATTTAAAAGGAAGTTATTTTATTTTATTCATGTTGCAGTTAACATTGATTGATGGAAGGTTATGGTCTGAATTTATACTATTAATAAATACAACCTATTTCTTAAATACAAATTTAAAGCATAAGCATAACCTTCCTTTTATTCATTATTTTTTATAATCGGTAGGAATTCAGGTGTACTTTTCTATTTCTTGTCTAGGTTATACCTCTCTTCATATGCGAGAAATTTAAGATGATAAACGCAACAATTAGCATGTAGCATAGCCCGGTTTATAAAATCTTGAACTGGAAACCTTAAGTTTTATACCGTTTAATTATAGCTTTTGTGATGGTTAAAGATTACCGTTTAATCGGTGGGCGTGAAATTCAATTGTTGATAACTTCCGTGCATTGAAACGAGGAAGATTGCAAATATTAAAAATAGTTTTGAGGATTTGAATTTAGAACTTTCTTTGTTGTATTAATTTATAATAACCTTCTTTCCACATTTTCATTTTTTAATATTTTAGTCTCCATTATACCAAATATCTAAATATTTTAATCAGTTTTTTATTATACCAATTATTTTTAATTTTTCTTTCCTATTTATTTTAAAAAATCTTAAATTTGGATGTTTGAACCAAACCAAATCAATCTAAATTTATTTTTAGTTTTAAAATATATAATGTTGGGCTTAACCCTATTGGGCTTAACCCTATTAGACTAGTTGGGCTTAACCCTATTGGGCTAGTGATGATATTTTAACCATCCCTAACATCCCTAAAATTCTTAAATCATTTTCCTAAATTTATTCCTAAAATTTCTAAATCATTTTCCTAACATACAATGTTGGGCTTAACCCTATTGGGCTAGTGATGATATTTTAACAATCCCCCTCAGCACTAGTCCTCATTCGTTGCACCATGTTGAGCTGACAACGGAAACTCTCATGTTTGCCAGTATTCAACCATTTTGTAAACAAGTCTGCCACTCGGTCATCTATCTTGATCTGCTGCATCTCGATTTCTTCCTTTAGGTCTTTCTCTCTAATGAAATGGTAGTGTACCTCCACATGCTTTGTTCTAGCATGAAACACCGGATTTTCTGCTAGGTGAATCACAGATTGGTTGTTGCAATGAAGTTGTATTGGATATTCAATTTTCTCGAGCCAATAATCAATCAAGAGTTTTAGACACGTATTTTCCTGAGCTGCTCCAACTGCTGCTCTATACTCTGCTTCTCTAGTTGACAATGATACTGTTGGTTGTCTTTTGTTACACCAAAAAATTATTCTTGAACCGACCTCGAAGACATACCCAGTGATTGATCTTCGGGTATCGTGGTCTCCTGCATAGTCGACATCACTTTATCCAGCTAGCTTGCAGTCTTCGTTACTTTTGTACAAACGATCGTAATTGATTGTACCTTTGATATATCTTAAGGTCCGTCGAGCCGCACCCAAATGAGGCTTCTTTGGACATTGCATATACTGACTAATGACTCTAACTTCCTTATCAAATTTCTTCAGTTGATCCATGTAGAACTCTTTGTTTAACTCTCCGTGCAAGAAAACATTCTTCATATTCATCTGTCATAATTTTCAATCTTTATTTACTACAAGTATTGGAAGAATCTGTACGATATTGATCTAAGGAACAGGCTCACAACATATCCTCTAAGATCTGATTCGGCCTTTCGGTCTGTCCATCCGTTTGAGGATGGAATGTTGTACTGAACCTCAACTGAGTTCCTAGTACTTTCAGGAGACTTTTCTAAAACTGAGAGGTGAACTTGGTGTCCCGATCTGATATTATAGACACTGGTACCCCGTGCAGGCATACTATCTCCTTGATATATAACTGAGCCCACCAATCCACTCGATATGTGGACTTGCCTGGAATGAAGTGGGCCATCTTGGTTAGTCTGTTTACAACTACCAGATGACGTTGAAACCCTGCTTTGTCTTTGGCAAACTCGAGATGAAATCCATACAGACTGCTTCCCATTTCCACCGAGGAACGTTCAGGGGCTATAGCACTCCTGCTGGGCACTGCCTCAAGGTCTTCACCTGCTGGCAGGTCAAGCAACGGCTTATGAAATCCGCTATGTCCCTCTTCATTCCTAGCCACCAATAGTATCTTTTCAGATCTTTATACATCTTCGTACTTCCAGGGTGGAACATATAAGATGTATCATGGGCTTCGGTCATAATATCATTTAAGATTCTCTCGTCTCGGGGAACGCACAGGCGGTTTTTCTACAGCAGGCCCCCGTCTAAGGAGATAGAATACCCTGGTGGTCTCCATGTCTCAGTCTGACTCCACACTTTACTGAGGTGTTCATCAGACCTCTGAGCGTCAATAATTTGCTTTCGTAGGGTGGGCTGTATGGTGAACTGTGCCATCTGAACAATACCACCTTTAACCACCACATCTATCCCAGCCCTCTTCATCTCATCTTATAGTCTTTCCTGCTTGGTGATCATCGAAGAAGTATGCACAACCTTCCTGCTCAATGCATCAGCTATAACGTTGGCTTTGCCTGGATGGTACAGAATCTCTATGTCATAATTCTTTACTAGTTCCAACCATCACCTTTGTCTCATATTGAGCTCCTTCTGCGTGAACAAGTACTTGAGGCTCTTATGATCAGTGAAGACTTGTACTTTTTCCCCATACAGGTAATGCCACCACGTTTTCAGAGCAAACACTACGCTGCTAACTCGAGATCATGCGTGGGGTAGTTTCGCTCATATTCCTTCAGTTGTCTAGAAGCATACGCTACCATCTTACCCTTCTGCATGAGCACACACCCTAAACCTTTCCATGATGCATCACTATACACCATGAGATTACCTGACTCATCTGGAACTGTAAGAACTCGTGCGGTCACCAACCTCTCCTTGAGTTCCTGGAAACTCTGTTTGCAAGCTGGAGTCCAAGCAAAGGGCTTGCCCTTCTTGGTTAGCTGAGTTAGCGCTGAGGATATTTTGGATAAATCCTGGACGAACCTTCTGTAATATCCAACTAGCCCCAGAAAACTCCTCACCTCCGTGACTGTGGTCAGCCTTGACCACCTCATCACTACTATCTTAGTTGGATCCACTGTGATCCCCTTGCTTGACACTACGTGACCCAGAAATTCTACTTTAGACAATCAAAACTCGCACTTGGAGAACTTGGCGTACAACTGCTGGGCTCTCAGTATTGTCAAGACTTTCCTTGGGTGTTCTTCGTGATATGCCTCTGACTTAGAGTATACCAGAATGTCGTCGATGAACACTATGACAAAAGTGTCAAAGAATTCCTTAAATACCATGTTCATTAGTTCCATGAAGACCGCTAGTGCATTGGTAAGGCCAAAGGACATAATGAGAAACACGTAATGTCCATGACGACTTCTGATGGTTGTCTTAGGTATATCCACTTCTCTGATCCTCAACTGATGATACCTCAACCTTAAGTCATTTTTGGAGAAAACTGTTTCTCCCTATAGCTGATCAAACAGATCGTCAATTCTCGAGAGGGGGTACTTATTCTTTATGGTGACCATGTTTAGCTCCCTGTAATCAATACACAACTGCAGGGACCCATCCTTCTTCTTGACAAACAGAATAGGGGCTCCCTAGGGTGATACACTAGGTCGGATGAAACCCATATCCAACCGCTCCTGTAACTATTCCTTCAATTCCCTGAGTTCTGCAGGTGCCATCCTGTAAGGTGCCTTGGAGATCGGCGCGATTCTTAGTTCTAAATCGATCCCAAAATCGACTTCTCTAGTTGGGGGCAAACCTAACAAATTCTCCGGAAAGACATCTACGAACTCCCTAACAATGTGTGCCGATGAGGCTATCTGTTTGTTACTATTGTCTAAGGTCACGCTGGCTAGAAATGCACTTGCGCCACTACGAATCATCTTCCTAGCCCTCAGTGATGTTACGACGCATGGGGTTCTTTTGGAAGTGGCTCTCTTGTAGGTAAAGTTGTCCCCTGACGGGAGCCTGAGAGTCACTATTCGAGTCTCGCAATTTATCAGAGCGTGATTCTCGCCTAGCCAATCCATACCCAAGATGAAATCGAAGTCTTGCATGCCTAACACTATCAGTGTAGCTTTGATGACACGTCCTGATATTGATACACTACCTCCCTTAATCCTATGGGTAGCTAACAACAGCTCGTGAGCAGGGGTGGACATTGATAGGGTGATCTCTAAAGGTTCTTTCTCTAGGTATGCTAGCTCTACAAACTCCTCAAATACGAACGAATGTGTTGAACCCGAATCAAAAAATACTAAAGCAAGATGGCCAAATATGGGTAGTGTACCTGTGACAACTGCGTTAGGCTGGTCAGCTTGCCTAGCTGTCGTTGCATGGGCTACAGCTCGCCCCTACTGATGTTGAGAACCCTGGCCCCTCTGATGCTGTACCGCAGGCCGGTTGATACGCTAATCATTTCTTCGAGGGCAATCCACTGCAAAGTGCCCTACCTGGCCACATTTGTAGCATGCGTTTGTTCTTGCCCTATACTCCCCCGTGTGAGGACGCCAACAGTTAGGACAAACAGTCATGTTCTACACCGGGGCTCTTCTTCGTTTATGAGTGCGGCCATGGGGCGGTCTACCAGTTCTGAGGTGTCTACGGTCTGTCCCCTTTCCCTGGGCTGTAGTGTGGGATGATTGTGTTGTTCCCATTTATAGCTTGTCGGTGCGGGGCGCGTCGATGAAGGTCGCCACCTGAAGGGCTTTCACATAATCAAAGGATGCTTGGGCTGTCACATGCCCCTTCAGGTCCTCCCTCAGGCCTTCAATAAATCGTTCGGCCTTCAACTCATCAGTACTAACATAGGCTGGAGAAAACCTTGCTAGCCTGTTGAACTCTAAGTCATATTCCTCCACTGACCTGTCTCCCTGTTTCAGTTCGAGGAATGCTGCCTGCATTTTCACTCTGGTAGTGACTGAGTAATATTTACGAAGATAGGCTTCTTTAAACTGGCACCAGGTAATAAACTCCCCTTGTGGTATAATGATCCTCTAAGCGCCCTTCCACCAGAAGTACGCCTCCCCTTTCAGCATATACGTCCCACAATGGACATGATACTTTAGCGGGCAGTTCATAAAATGGAAGGCCGTTTCTATGGCCTCTAGTCAATTCTCTGCAGCAATGGGATTCACCTTGCCTCCGTTCAAGGAAGGCGGTTTATGCCTCTAGAAATATTTTAGGTAGTGGGACTCCACAGTCATAGTCCCTGAATCTTTGTCCCCTTACCCTACTGACTGATTAGCCATCATTGTCTGCATCATTTGGTTCATCAGAGCCTGATTTTCCATCGAGGTCATCATGAACGTCTGAAACATCTCTTCTGTGGACATGGCCAACGGCTGGTTGAGTGGGACTTCTGTACTAGTGGTTGGAACCAATGGGACCTCCTTAGAGAAGGGAGCAATAGGAGGTGCATCGAGCAGCCTTCGGGCCTTGGCCTTCTTTCGGCACCTTTTTGTTCTTGATGGTTGTGGTACGGTCCCCTCGCTAGTTTGGGGTGTATCCCCAACCTCCTCTTGAAATTCAGGTTGTTCTACCTCAGGTGTTGGAACAGGGGTGTCCTGAACTTCCTCTTTTCTTACCCTTCTGGGTCCGGGCCCAACATAAGGTTCGCGTCTCTTTGGATCCATTATCTACCACAACATAAAAATAAAAAATATGGTTACAATTTATTCGTAGCACATCTTCTAGGTAATGTGCGATTATAATGCCATAAAAGGTCATAGTATACTCTATAAATACTAGCTTGACTTTTGTCTCTATGTTTCCATCACGTGAGAACATCTGATCGCGAGCGGGAGGTGTTTGATAGGCGTGGCCATAGAGGATACGACACTCTATCCTAAATATCTACAGAACCTATAACTTGGTGCTCTGATACCAAATCTGTCACGACCCAATATTTTACTACGGACCGTGACTTACAACGACACATGAATGCACAAAATAATTTAAGTATGCAATAGAGAAAAATCATTTACTTCAAATAAAATTTCGAACGACAAACAAAAACAATTAAAAGTTTGGAAACAAATTATGAAAGAATGCAAATACAAAATAAAGACTAGACTGACGCCCCGGGACAACCCATTCTCCTATGACAATCCCCGTCTCCATCACGCCCGCCCTTGACCGATGCCTCGCGCTCCTGAAAAAGAAAAACATAGCAAGGATGAGTATAAAAATTATACACAGTAAGCCACCTATTTGTAGGCTCTCATCGTATTCTAAATTAACAAGTTCCCACGGTCTCCTAATTTGGCTCTAGGACATCTGGTTCTAATCTTAGTTCTTTGGGGCTTGCCCCTTGGGCTTTACCGGTGCATCGTCCTTCCATTTGAAACCTAAAGGTTCCTTACGCCGAGCTGATATGGCCGGTATCTCTCTATGAGGCGCTACCTCTGCATGGCTATCTGAGACTACATGGTATCTAGCCTAGGGGTGTGCTGAGTACCTCCTAAGCCCATGTAGTCGCCCTATGGGGGGCGACCAAATTCGTTCCCATGCAGCTAATAGGCTGTACAACGTGGGGACACATTTCCCTTGCGAAATGGCTAGAAGCAGTAAGAACTATTTAGGAACCCCTTGTCCTCCCACAAAGCTATAGATACTGTTCACACACTAGCAATCTATGAACACTCCTGCGGTACCTCGTCACCGTGGTAATCCGCTAAGTTCCTAGGAGAAGGTTCGGTCTAGCTAGAGTGACTTGTCGCTCCTAATCGCAAATCCCTAGGCTGATCATAGTAATGGGCCATAGAAAATAACAGAGTGTGCATGCAACTATCGTCTAACATCATAATATATAATTCATGCAAATTAGGCACGCAGGCTCAACGGGGCGATGACCTCTATCAAGCATCTAAAACGCGAAGTTCGCGCTCAATGGGGCGAAGTCTTCCATCAACCACCCGGAACGGGGAGTACACAATTCCAACATGAATTAAACACATGCATACGTACAACGGAAATTTAAAGCATGAACGCACGCTCAGATAATTCACCCAATAATTCGTATAATATTATACATCATCAGCTCATAACGATCAATCATAGGAGGGTACCACCTAAGTCAATTAACTAGCATTCATGTAGTCCAAGCGAATCCTACAAGTATTTCTTCCTAAACACTGGGTGGTTACTTACCTGGTTGACGCGTGTCCTTTTCCTAGCGTTTCTATGACCGTGAGGTGTCCAAAAATACTGATTTTCTTCAATTAGGTCCCTATTCACATAAAAAAATATTAGAACTGGAATCGGGACAACAATCGGCCATTCAAAGGGCGAATGGGCCAAAACAGACGTCTCACACGTTGACTACCACGCACGGTTGCTTCTACGCAGTTGCGGGTCGGACGGTCCGATTCGGCTCTGCTCGGCTAGGGATTGCGGTTCGACTCGGGGTTTGTAGGCAACGCGTGTTGTCATTTCACTGAAGCTGCATTGCTCCAGTTGACGATCGACGCGTGTCTGGCGCCTGCCGAGCCGCACTGCGCCACTCGCCGGCCGACACGCGGCTGCCGAAATATATTTTTTTCTCCTCCTTCTCTCATCTTGCAATCCGTAACATAGAGCCATTTTTCCGATTTTCATATCTTTTGATTCGGAGTTCGGATCTATATGGTTTCTTCGGCAAGGTTCTAGATCGTGTTGCAGACTACGTCCTGGTATTTTTTTCGTAATTTTTGCTTAACTACCACACGAGTTAAGAGCGTCGAAAGTTCACTTACCGTTCTCGAACGATTCTCAGATCTCCTCCTTTGGATTGAGATCTCGGCCACACTTCTTCACAGATCGTGTGTAGAGTTTTTTCTAGGTGAATATATCAACATTTTACGACTCGATTCACATAGAAAAAGCTCAGATCTGAAAAATGTTGTTCAGAACCTTACCTCACGAAACGTTTTTGGATCTTGACCGAGCGTCGGCCTCGCTAGACTATCAGTTCATGTACAGGTCTTGAATGAAGGTTGATTTCGACGGTGGTCTGACGAAACTTCACAGCGACTCTTTTTTGTTTCCTCTCAATTTTCTCTCAAACTTCTTTTTTCTTGTGCAGGAGGTTTGATGGAGTTTTCCTTGAACCCTATTTTTCCCCTCTGTTGACTTAGCCTACAAGATGTTTGATCAAAGGAAACCCATGCAGCTTGATGATTGATAGTGGAAGTTGCACAAATGTGGTAAGCAGTTTCCTTGTAAAAAGACTTCAACTTTCTTTCCATCCCCATCCAAAACCATACAAACTTCAATGGTTAACAAATAAAGAAGAAATTAAGGTGAACTCCCAAGCTCTTATTTTTTTTACTCTTTGAAGATATAAAGATGAAGTCCTTTGTGATGACGTACCAATGCATGCAGGAGATATCTTGTTCGACTGACCTTGGCAATATGATAGAAAGGTAACATTTGATGGTTTGATGAACAAGTATACTTTTATTTTTTGTGGGAAGAAATTTACTTTACTTCCATCGTCTCCATATGAAGTACATCGTGACCCATTGAAATTAGAGAAGAAAAGAAAAGAATATGAAGAACAATAGTGGAGAGAAGAAACTAAGGTAAAAGAGCCGGATAAGAGTGAAAAAAAAAGAGAGAAAAAAAAGTGAGGGGCAAAGGATGAGTGAAAACCAAGAAAGAAAAAAAAGTGATTTTGAAGAAAAGAGAGAAAATGTGAGTTTGGTTATAAGAAAGGGAGAAATAAGGAATATGTTAGCTCAAGAACCAAAATTTGTACTTATGTGCAAAGGAATTTGTTTAACAATAGAACCAAAAACTGATGATGCTTTGACAAGTTCTTTTAAGTCTCTTTTGCAGGAATTCAATGACATGTTTCCACATGAAGATGCATGTACGGGGTTAACCCTCTAAGAGGAATTGAACACCAAATTGACTTCGTGCCTGGGGCACCTCTTCCAAATATGGTTGCCTATAGGACAAATCCGACCGAGACTAGGGAGATTCAGAGACAAGTGGAAGAACTCATAGATAAAGGCTATGTTAGAGAAAGCATGAGTCCTTGTTCGGTTCCTGTGATTTTGGTACCCAAGAAAGATGGCACGTGGAGGATGTGTGTCGATTGTCGAGCCATCAACAAGATAATGGTAAAGTATTGACATCCTATTCCTAGATTGGATGACATGTTAGATGAATTATATGGTGCTAATATATTTTCAAAGATAGATCTTAAAAGTGGTTATCATCAAATTCGAATGAATGTGGGAGATGAGTGGAAAACGGCTTTCAAAACAAAGTTTGGGCTTTATGAGTTGTTTGTTATGTCGTTTGGCTTTACAAAAGCACCAAGTACTTTTATGAGGCCAGTGGATCATGTTTTGAGAGACTATATTGGAAAATTTGTTGTTGTATACTTTGATGATATCCTTATTTACTCAAAAAGCTTGAATGATCATGAAAGCTTGAAGCATCTCAAAAGCCAAAGAAAGCTAAATAGGAGACAGACTAAATGGGTGGAATTCATTGAGATATTTCCTTATGTAATCCATTGCAAAAAGGGAAAGGATAATGTGGTTGCAAATGCATTATAAAGAAGGTATGCTTTATTTTCTTCCCTTACTGCAAAAATTCTTAGTTTTAAACACATGATTGAATTGTACAAAGTTGAAAAATCTAAATTTTATGATGTGTATATACGATGTTTAGAAGGAAAACATGTGCAAGATCATATTGTGTTCGATGATATGCTTTTTAGGAAGGGTAAACTTTGTATCCCTAAGTGTTCTATTCGAGAGTTACTTGTGAAGGAGGCACATTTCATTCCATATAACAAAATAGATGATGCTACCAACATAGCTAATCTATTCTTTAGGGAAGTGGTTAGATTGCATGGTATTCCCAAAACCATTGTTAGTGATAGAGATGTAAAATTTTTAAGCCATTTTTGGAAAGTTTTGTGGGGAAAGTTGGGAACTAAGCTTCTATTTTCTACAACTTGTCACCCCCAAACCGATGGACAAACTCAGGTCACTAATAGAACATTAGGAGCCTTACTTAGGCCACTAATTTCAAAAAATCTTAAGTCTTGGAAAGAGACTCTACCTTTTGTGGAATTTGCATACAATAGAGTGATACATAACACCACTCATTGTTCACCTTTTGAGGTTGTGTATGGATTTAATCCTTTAACTCCTCTAGATTTATCACCTTTGCCACCTAATATGTTTGCTAATGATGCAGCTTCTTCAAGAGACGAATACATAAAAAAAAAATTCATAAAGACATAAAAGAAAGAATTGAAAACAAAAATAAAAAACTAGTCACTCGCAAGAACCAAGGAAGAAAGAAATTGATTTTTAAACAAGGTGGCTAGGTTTGGGTTCATCTACGAAAGGAAAGGTTTCCAAATCAGAGAAAGTCTAAACTTCAACCAAGAGGAGATGGTCCTTTTCAAGCACTAGAGCGGATCAATGACAATGCATACAAGCTAGATCTCAAATGTGAGTACAATGTAAGTTCTAACTTTAATGTGGCTGATTTGACTTCATTTGATGTAGGGAATGAAGACCTTGATTTGAGGACAAATACTTTTAAAGAAAGGGGGATGATATGAATTCAACTACTGACCCTTTGTATGTACCCCAAGGATCGATTAATTCGAATTCAAATCAACCTATACTAACCTATGCTAATAATGCAAGGGAACATCAACCTATACTAACACATACTATGAATGCAAATGAAATTCAACCTATACTAACCTATACTATGAATGAAAAACAAACTATCCTATGCATGTGCCACGGTCATGAGATGTATGACGCCACCGTAGGTCTCACATGGGTGCCTTGCCTTTATCTGAAAAATATAGTAGCACGAGACTTGAGTATTTCTAGAATACTCAGTAAGTGACCCCCTATTAGGGTTATGCGACAAGAACATGCAAAATGCTATGACGGGACCTATTATATCAATCTATTTTTCCTACGGTACTATTTTAATTGGGCAGCTTGGATGTGTACCATATACTCTACACACAGCCCATACGTACGAGTATGGACTCACCAGACAGTTCGCACACCGCTAGGCCTCTTTTCTTGTTGGGCGAGCCTTCTCTGGTAGCTCAACTTTTTCCGGACACCCATTAGAATTAGTAACCGTCACGGTAGCATTATGTAAAACATAACGATACTTCACCTGCCATATGGGTGTATGCGTCCGTACTATCGTGATGGGATAGGGGTATCCCCCAATGCATGAACACACATAATGCATGAGGTCCCAACATTTTTTCGTTTTCAATATTATTAAAGATAACCCTGCTATCATTTTTCATGCATAACATATCATTTCTACTTTTTCAGTCTACGTATCATACATAATCCTAACGGGGTTATATTTCATGGAATTTATCGTGATTTCATGTCATACATTTCATGCTATTACATTCAAAATTATAGTACCATTCATGCCAGAATCATCAAGAAATATCATAAACATCATACGCACAAAAAATCACATCATACTAAATAGCACACATTCACATTTCACAAGCTTACATATTCAAGCATAACAGTCTAGCATACAATTTAATGACACGCGCGAATCCACGGACACGTGCCAACATACAACATACAACGCGTAACCTATGACGGTTGAGCCACTTACTTGGTAGGCCTTAGCCGACGTACTCCCTAAATATATGCGTAAGCTCCTAGCTCCTCGTATACATCCTACGCTTTCGTTGGTGGTTGGTTCCTATTGGATCGTTCGACACCTTGTTAGTATTTCACAAACATAATTAATTCAAACTTGAAATTATGTGAAATAGGGCCATAAATGACCTATTTTACCTAAAATGAGGTTGAAATCGAGTCCAGGAGGGTCTGAATCATGCCGAAAAGGTAAGAAATAGGTTTCCAGAGCCAAATAAGCCACCGGAGCCGAGGGGAGTTTTGCGCCAGATGTTAACACGTAGCGCAAACAGGAGCGGCTACGTGTGCTAGCCAAAGTTGGGTCGAGACGTAGGTCGTCGGTTCAAGGCACGGGTTGTCGGGTTGAAATCGTGGGTCAAGGCTGACCGCGGGTAGTGGACCGGGCTTGGGTTTTTTCGTTGGGTCGAGTGGGTTAGGGCTGCGGACGTGTTGGACCGTTAGTGTGGATTAGGTTTTAGTTCGTGGGTCGGTCGCCAGTTCTCGGATCGGCTTTTGGTGGCAATTTCGGGTCGCGGTTGATGGTTTAGGCCGAGGCGCGGATGATGGTGTTACTATAACACGTGCGGAAGTAATTTGGATCTTAGGCACTCTAAGTACATCAACTATAGTAAATTATCTAGCATGTTCAAAAGTATTAAAACTCAATGAGTTTGAATACTAACCTTTTGTAGTTCAAATTCCTTTTTCGTCACGAACCCATTTCAAACCACCACTAGTGTCTTCCCTACTATTCTCCAGCCTTAGAACGGGATTGTGAAATCCGGTGAGTGACTAAACTTGATAGGAATTTAGTATATGTAAAGAGAGAGTTTTGAGAGATTTTCTCAGAGTTTTTCAAGAAGAATTTTCATGTACCTTGATCACTCTATTTATAGAGTCATATTTGCATGTTCATGAATTTGAGATTACTAAATTTTGACACTCAAAATTCCACCAAAATTTATGGGATTATGTGGCAAACCATGCAAGTTTGGTTAAACCATATATTAACACTCAATATTCCACTAACTCAAACATGAATTTTTCCATTAGGTGGAGTCAACATTTTGACTTTCTCAATTTTAATTTAAATAATTAATTTTAAATTAAAACAATATTAAATGATTAATTAAACAATTTAATTAATATTTAACATTAATTCAAATGCCAATCCCAATCAATTCCGGCACATATTGATTATGAATCCCTATTCATAATTAATATATTTAAATCTTATTTAAATATCTCCAATTCTCTCTTTTTGTTTAATTCGTAATTAAAACAAAATGCGGTTAAATATATCGTATATATGTAGTGCATATTCCCTAATTTAAATTCGAACACTTCGAACTCACTCGTCACACTATTCTAAGGTTTAGTCCGATATGAGCAAGTAGGGGGACCTAATGGACCTACAGATCATGGGCTCCAACGATCCGAGATTAACCGGCTAAACTTATTAACCAACATTCGTTAACTACTAGGATACTCCACTATAGCCTAGTAGTTGCACTCCCCTCACTATAGATATATTTCTGTCCATTTGATATAACCATGATTAGTAAGTCGATCCTTCACAGGTTGTTCGTAACTAGGGCTAGGTTAATTTACCGTTTTACCCCTAAAGTTACTTCTTGTTCCTTAAGTCCCATTGATCCTCTAATGAACAATTGGTTTGTGGTCCAACCACCAAACTGAATCCCTCTTAGGCCAATGAGAGGGTGGGGCCACTTGTTTAAGACCTGGAGTCAGTACTTAAGGGAACAACCTCTCTACTATCCCTAAAAGCAGGTAGGAGTGAATTCCATCTTACACCCTATGTTCCCAGCTATTCACCTAGTCTTACCCCTAAAATGGGAGGCTTATTGAGTCGGCGAACTAGGGCCACTCTCACCCATGCAAATCTAAGGATAATTCCAAATAAACAGGAGTTCATAGTTAGCTCAGGATTAAGATCAAGTTACCTAGGTCATCGAATGAAAAAATTAGTCTCAATAGTAAACGAAATTATAAAGTGAGAGTGGTTTTCTTCATGGTCCGATCTTATGCAATACTCATTGCATAGGACGCCCCCACTCACATGTCTCCCCATGTACAATTTAGTGATCACATTGTTTATATCATATACAAAAGTGGCCTGCATCCATAGTGTCCCCAGGATAAGGTACTCAGCCTTATCCCTGTACTATAGATCATTTTGACTATATACTTGAACTTGATTCACTCTTATGTCAATACATATAGTTCAGGTAATCACACTATAGCCAGAGTGTTCTTAGTTTATTGGATTTAGATTAATGATCGTAAAATTCACTTTATTAAATAACAATCGTTACTAAATAAACATCAATATCAACTTTATTGAAAATAGAATATGTTTTTGTTTACAAACTATGAGTTTTAGGACATAAAACCCAACAGCGGATTGGGCTGGGTTGAGGCAACGACTGTCTTAGAACCGAGCGGATTTTAGGTTTCGGTTCAGGTCTCAGATCCAGGTCTAAAGTTGGGGTTCGTCTTCTTCGCCCGACTACCATAATTTTTTTCCAGTGACTTTTCTCAAGTCGGGGTTCGTTTTCCTCTTTTTTTCCCTTCGTTTGTGGGTCTCCTCCTCCCCCTAATCCCATTTATGGAGTTTGTTTGGTTCGTAAAGGCCTAAAACTCTCGGATCTGAGAGGGTTTGAAAATCTGACGTTCTGTCTTCCTTACCCAACGGTGTACGACGTGTAAGCAATGTCAAAATCTATCCCTAGTGTGTGTAATGGTCTCTGGGATTGTTTTTGTTGCGTAAATTAGAGATTTCGACGTGGATATTGTAAGGTTTGGCTTCGCCGGAGCTTCGTCAGTTTTCTCTCTGCCTTTCTCGTTTTTCTTACTATTTTTCTTTCTTGCAGGTGTCTTGGAAGTGGCTGAAGGTCGGGTTTAGTTTTCATGGTGATCCCGACATCGGGCGCTCTTCGTGGGTCGTGTGTGAACAAAAACTCCAGCGAACGCTGGAGTTTTTGGTCTCGCTGACGATCGCATATATTTATTATTTTATTATTATTATTATTACTATTATTATCTGATCCGTTACATTATCTACCCTTAAAAAGAACTTTCTCTTCCAAATGTCTCGAATTCTTGGATCAATTCGGGGTAGTTTTCTCTTATTTCCTCTTCTCGTTCCCACGTCGCTTCCTCGGTTTGGTGGTTTCGCCACAATACTTTGACGAAACCTATGTTTCTATTACGAAAGGCTTTCACTTCCCGAGCTAGGATTTTAATCGGTTTCTCCTAATAACTTAAGTTTTCCTCGATCTTGAGGGGTCTGTAGTCTATCACGTGGGTAGGGTCTGTAATATATTTTCAAAACATGGACACATGGAATACATCGTGTACAATCGAGAGTGAAGGTGGTAAGGCTAGTTTGTATGCTACTACACCTATTCTTTCTAGGATTTTAAAAGGTCCAATAAAGTGGGGGCTTAGCTTTCTCTTACGTCCGAATCTTAGAACGCCTTTCATAGGAGCTACTTTTAGGAACACTAAGTCATCCTCTTCGAACTCTAAGTTCCTACAACGTCCGTTGGCGTAGCTCTTTTGCCTACTTTTTGCGGGGCGCTTCCTTGCTCTAATTTTCTGTACCGCCTCGTTGGTGATGCAAACCAGCTGGGGTCCTACCAGTTCTCATTCTCCTACTTCATCCCAACACAATGGGGATCTACACCATTTTCGATATAACGCTTCAAACGATGTCATTCTGATTGTTGCTTGGAAACTGTTGTTGTATGAGAATTCCACTAATTGTAGTTTAGTGTCCCAACTCCCCGTGAAATCCATAACACATGCTCGAAGCATGTCTTCAAGGATTTTGTTTAACCGTTCCGTTTGACCATCAATTTGTGGGTGGAAGACAGTGCTAAAGTCGAGGCAGGTACCCAACGCTCATTGGAGTCCACGCCGAAAGGCCGACGTAAAACGTGGATCCCGATCTGACACTATTGATATCGGGACTCCATGCAACCTCACAATTTCTTTTACATACAGTTGAGCCCAGTTGTCTACTATATATGTTGCTTTACTCGGTAGGAAGTGTGCCGACTTTGTCAGTCGATCGACAATTACCCAAACATACTCCGCCACCAGAAGTGTTGTTTCAGGTCTTGGTACATTTTCGTACCACCTGGATGTATCGAGAAGGGTGAGTTGTGTGCTTCGGTTCGGACTTCGTTCCTGATTTCACTAACGGCTAGGACACATAAACGCCCTTGACATAGAAAAACCGTCCACTAGGTCTATTGTGAACTGGTCTAGGATTTTGTTTAGGCTAGGGTCCTCTCGTTGTAAGTCTATGATCCTCTGTCTGAGTGTGGGACGCACTGTAAGTCGAGCTTTCTGGGCTATAACCTCCTTGGTTACTACCGCTATGTTAGCTTGTTTGAAATCAGCTTGCACTCGTGGCTCCCATGTGATGAGGGCCGACGAATGTACTATTTTTCGACTTAGTGCGTCTACGACTATGTTTGCTTTTCTAGGGTGGTACTGGATATCTATGAAGTAATCTTTTAATTTCTCTAGCCATCTACGTTGTCTCATGTTCAATTCTTTTTGTGTGAAGAAGTATTTTAGAGTTTTATGATCCGTGTAAATTTGAGTCTTTTCACCATACAGGTAGTGTCTCCAAATTTTAATGCGAACACCACCGCTGCTAACTCCAAATTATGTGTAGGATAGTTTTTCTTGTAGTCTTTTAATTGGCGTGATGCGTACGCAACAACCTTGCCATGTTGCATTAGTACACAGCCCAGCCTCTTTTTTGATGCATCACTGTAAATCACATATCCCGTAGAGTATTCTGGGACCGTGAGCACTGGGGCGGATACTAATCTTTGTTTTTTATCCTGAAAGCTAGCCTCACAGGTATCGTCCCATATGAAAGGTATGTCTTTTTTTTATCAATTGGGTGAGAGGCGAGACTATTCTAGCGAAGTCTTGGACAAACCTTCCATAGTAACTTGCCAATCCCAAGAAACTTCGTACCTCGGTGACCGTAGTTGGGTGTTTCCATTTCGTGACGACTTCTATCTTGGTGGTTTCCACAAAATTCCGTCTTTAGAAACTACGTATCCCAAGAACGAAACCTGTCATAGCAAAAATTCGCATTTGGAGAATTTAACATACAACTTGTTCTCCCTTAAGATAGTTGGGGCTTTTCGAAGACGTTCTTGATGTTCTTGGTCCGTTTTCGAGTATATCAGGATGTCGTCTATGAACTTGATTACAAACGTACCTAGGCACTCCTTGAATACTCTGTTCATTAATTCCATGAACACCGCTGGGGTGTTGGTGAGGCCAAAGAACATTACTACAACCTCGTAGTGGCCATATCTGGTTCGAAAGGCTGTTTTCGGTATATCCTTGTTTTTAATCTTAATTTGATGGTATCCTGATCGAAGGTCCATTTCGGAAAACACCGTTGCTTCTTGAAGTTGGTCAAATAGGTCTACAATGCGTGGTAATGGATATTTGTTCTTTACCATCCTCTTGTTTAATTCTCTGTAGTCAATGCATAGACGCATAGAGCCGTCAATGCAAAGTGTCCTAGTATAGGAAGCGTACCTGTCACAACGTTGCCAGACGTTCCCGCCTCTTTACTGGTTGTTGCATAAGCCCTGGGTTGTGTGCGGGTTTGCGTGGCTGGTTCTCGAATAATCGGACCTCTAGGGGGTCTCCTTGGGATTTCCACGTCCCTTCCACTACAGAATTGGGTCATGTGACCCGTACAACCGCACATATAACATACATTGGAGCCTGCCAAACATCTGTCCCAATGTTGTTTCCCACCTTCGCGACACAGGGGTTTTTCGTGTCCCGGTACTGGGTATCGGGCTACTGGAGGCGGAGTAGGTCGCCTGTCCTGATGTCGAGGTCTCTGGGGTGGCAGTTGGATTTCCATGGGTCCGGCCTCCATGGGGTGTTTCTTTCCTACGAAAACCGTTGGATCCGAGTTTTTCTCCTTTGGAGGTTCCTCAAGGACCTTGGCCGTCCTCAGTGCCTCTCCGTAAGTTTTCGGGTTAAATGCCTCCAACATGCGGCGGGTGTTCGGGTTCAACCCCAACACAAGTTTCACAGTCTGTTTTTCTTCAGCATCTGCTAGTGATGGTGCGAACCTCTTTAATCTAATGAATTCCTGATCATACTAATCCACAGTGCTTTCGCCTTAGGTCAGGTCGTTAAATTCTTGTTTTTTTGATACGGGTTTCCTTTGGATAGTAGTATGTCAGGAAGGCTTCCTTAAAGGTTTCCCACGTTGTGATCCCCTTTCCCAGGTTGATATTCTTTTTATTATCTGCCCACCACACTTCTGCATACTTTTGTAGTACATATGTCGCGCATGCTACTTTGTGGTCATCAGGGCACCTCATTGATTCAAAGGTCGTTTCCATGGTTGCGATCCACATCTGAGCAACTATGGGATCTTCCTTTGAACTCGCTAACAGACGGGGGTCATATCGTCTGAAGTCTTTTAACCAATTCACCCCCCTGTCCGATTGCAGATTTTTGGCAGGTTGTGTAGCCGTCGCATCGGCTGGTTGTGTGGTCGTTGCATTGGCGGGTTGAGCGGCAACTGCTGCGACTTGTTGCGTAGCTAACAATGTAGCCTGTTGTGTGGCCAGCATCGTTTGCATCGTCATTTAGAGTGACTACAATATCAATCTTGTGGCGGGGTCTAATCCAGCCTGTGGTGCAGCTTGAGGGGGCGGTGCATTTCCAGGAGGGGGGGCAACTTGTGGGGAAGGTGCGTCTTCAGGAGGCGGTGCAACTTGTGGGGGAGATGCATTTTTAGGAGGGGGTGAAGCTTTTGGGGAAGGTGCGTTTTCAGGAGGGGGTGCAGCTTGTAGGTGATGTGCGTTTTCAGGAGGGGGTGAAGCTTGTAGGAGGTGCGTTTTCAGGAGGGGGTGCAGCTTGTAGGAGGTGTGTTTTCAGGAGGGGGTGCAACTTGTAGGAGGTGTGTTTTCAGGAGGGGGTGCAACTTGTAGGAGAGGTTCCCTCGGTGGTAGTTTGAGTGCATAGGGTCTAGTAGTCGACCCTTCTTGGGAAGAGGTTCTTTCGAATTCTCTTCTTCTCCTTCCCCTAATGAGTGGTCATCCTCTTCCTCTCCTACCTCTTTTGCGCCCACTGTGCGTCATGGTTCTAGAAACCAAGAAAATAACTTCTTATATTTGTAGGCTCTAATCAATAAACACCTACCTGTAGGCTCTAATCATAACTTCTTATATTCATTGTTTCTTATGCTATTTGCTCATTCAGAGTCCTAAACTTGGTCAAGTCCTTGACTTTGATTCATATCTTGTTCTTTCGGACTCTTAAAGTTCATATCTATCCCTCTCAGGCTCCTAAAGTTCATATCCAACCATTTCCGGCTCTTAAGGTTCATATTCCCTACTTACTCCTATTCCAAGGGTGTAATTCAAGGTGCATTCAGATTTGGGTGCACTTAGCCTCTAGTTTCCTACTTTTCAAGGTCCATTACGTCATTCCACTTCTCTTGCATAAGTTGAGGTGCTTGGTATGTTTTGAGCTCAAAGGTAATCTAATAGGTACGGAGGAGTCATCAATCGCAACAGATGTCCTCTCAATCTACCTATAACTTCATATGTGTCTTTTACTAAGCACTAGCAAAAAGCTCCCTTAATGGCACTTAACAATACTCCTTACTCCTATGCCATTCTAGGGTAGAATAGTGCAGGATCGACTTCCCACTAGGCACACTCAGAAATTCCTCTATAGTCTATCTAATGTACCATGGTCCCAAGTGGGTGACATTGCATTCATATATGTTGAGTAGATACTCACTAGTCGAGGTGAGTTCACGATTAGGAGTTCCACTACAACAATCCCTACAAAGGCCTAATTGACCCATGTTATCATAACAGACCCTAAATGTGGCTCAAAGACCAAAGAAAGGTAGGCTATGGCTCACTAATAGATCATACATATCCTTTAGGTCATGTAGCATTTAGTCCATAAGTAAATCAGGCATATCCAGGTATTCCAACCTCCTAACCTGCTTCTAGGAGCATAATTGACTTTAAACAATGAATTATACATATATGCACAACATACATGCATATCAAGTAAAATATGGTAAAACATAGCATGTCTTAGGCCTAATGAATTATTCAAATCAACCAGACTCAAGTTTCAGATAACGAAACTCCTAAACGTGCATATCGAGCTAAATTATCTAATTCCGTAATTCAGTGTTTAACTAATCCATTTCCATACTCGGTTCATTAATTCCATGAACACCGCTGGGGTGTTGGTGAGGCCAAAGAACATTACTACAAACTCGTAGTAGCCATATCTGGTTCGAAAGGCTATTTACGGTATAACCTCGTTTTTAATCTTAATTTGATGGTATCCTGATCGAAGGTCCATTTTGGAAAACACCGTTGCTTCTTGAAGTTTGTCAAATAGGTCTTCAATGTGTGGTAATGGATATTTGTTCTTTACCATCCTCTTGTTTAATTTTCTATAGTCAATGCATAGACGCATAGAGCCGTCTTTCTTTTTAACAAACAACACTGGCGCACCCGAAGGGGATACGCTAGGTCGAATGAAGCCTTTATCTAATAGGTCTTGTAGTTGTGATTTAAGTTCTTTTAGTTCTGCTGGGGTCATGCGGTATGGGGCTTTAGAGATGAGTCTCGTTCCTGGTTCAAGTTCTATTTCGAAGTCTACTGCTTGCGATGGAGGGATTCTCGGAAGGTCCTCCAAGAAGACATTTGGGAATTCGTTTACTATGGGTACCAAATCTATTGTTCTCTATTTTCCTTTTATGTTCACTGTACAGGCTAGAATCGCCCACCCCCCTTGTTGTACCAGACGTCTTGCTTTCATCATCGATATTATTTTTGGGGTGGTGCCTATGAAGGTTCCTTAAAACTTAAAGGCAAGTCCGTTTGGAGGTGTGAATACTACTTCTTTCTTATGGCAGTCTATGATAGCAATGTTTTCGGCTAGCCAGTCCATTCCTAGATTGACGTCAAAATCCGTCATATCTACTACTTTTAGGTCTACTTGGATGGTTCGTCCAGCTATTCCCACTTGTCCGTCTTTTACTCTAATTTTCATAACTAGGTCTACCCCTGCTGGGGTACCGATCGACAATACGTGCAATAAGGGTTCTACTGCGAACCCTGCCTGACTAACAAATGGTAAAGAGACAAACGAATGGGTGGAACCCGAATCAAACAACGTCAATGCAAAGTGTCCTAGTATAGGAAGAGTACCTGTCACCACGGTGCCAGACGTTCCCGCTTCTTTACTAGTTGTTGCATAAGCCCTGGGTTGTGTGCGGGTTTGCGTGGCGTGTTCTCGAATAATCGGACCTCTAGGGGGTCTCCTTGGGTTTTCCACATCCCTTCCACTATAGAATTGGGTCGTGTGACATGTACGACCGCACCTGTAACATACATTGGAGCCTGCCAAACATCTGCCCCAATGTTGTTTCCCACATTCGCGACACAGGGGTTTTTCGTGTTCCAGTACTGGGTATCGGGCTACTGGGGGCGGAGCAGGTCGCGTGTCCTGATGTCGATGTCTCTAGGGTGGCGATTGGATTTCCATGGGTCCGACCTCCATGGGGCGTTTCTTTCCTACGAAAACCGTTGGATTTGGGTTTTTCTCCTCTTGAGGTTCCTCCAGGACCTTGGCTGTCCTCAGTGCCTCTACGTAAGTGTTCGGGTTAAATGCCTCCAACATGCGACGAGTGTTCGGGTTCAACCCCAACACAAGTTTCACCGTCTGTTTTTCTTCAGCGTCTGCTAGTGATGGTGCGAACCTTTTTAATCTCATAAATTCCTGATCATACTGATTCACAGTGCGTTCGCCTTAGGTCAGGTCGTTAAATTCTTGTTGTTTTTTTATACGTGTTTCCCTTGGATAGTAGTATTTCAAGAAGGCTTCCTTAAAGGTTTCCCACGTTGTGATCCCCTCTCCTGGGTTGATATTCTTTTTATTATCTGCCCACCACACTTATGCATCCGTTTGTAGTACATATGTCGCGCACGCTACTTTGTGGTCATCAGGGCACCTCATTGATTCAAAGGTTGTTTCCATGGTTGCGATCCACATCTGAGCTACTATGGGATCTTCCTTTGAACTCACGAACAGACGGGGGTCATACCGTCTGAAGTCTTTTAACCAATTCGCCCCCTGTCCAGTTGCAGATTTTTGGCTTGGTGTGTAGCCGTCGCATCGGCTGGTTGTGTGGCCGTTGCATTGGCGGGTTGTGCGGCCATCGCTGCGACTTGTTGCGTAGCTAAAAATGTGCATGTTGTGTGGCCAGCATCGTTTGCATCATCATTTGGAGTGACTCCAATATCTATGTTGTGGCGGGGTCTAATCCAGCCTGTGGTGCAGCTTGTGGGGACGGTGCATTTCCAGGAGGGGGTGAAACTTGTGGGGAAGGTGCGTCTTCAGGAAGGGGTGCAACTTTTGGGGGAGGTGCATTTTTAGGAGGGGGTGCAGCTTGTGGGGGAGGAGCATTTTCAGGAGGGTCTGCAGCTTGTAGGAGGTGTGCGTTTTCAGGAGGGGGTGCAGCTTGTAGGAGGTGTGTATTTTCAGGAGGGGGTGCAACTTGTAAGAGAGGTTCCCTTGGTGGTAGTTCGAGTGCATAGGGTCCAGTAGTCGACCCTTCTTAGGAAGAGGTTCTTTCGAATTCTCTTCTTCCCCTTCCCTAATGGGAGGTCATCCTCTTCCTCTCCTACCTCTTCTGCGACCTCTGTGCGGCTTGGTTCTAAAAACCAAGAAAATAACTTCTTATATTTGTAGGCTCTAATCAATAAACACCTACTTGTAGGCTCTAATCATAACTTCTTATATTCATTGTTTCTTATGCTATTTGCTCATTCAGGGTCCTAAACTTGGCCAAGTCCTTGACTTTGATTCATATCTAGTTCTTTCAGACTCTTAAAGTTCATATCTATCCCTCTCAGGCTCCTAAAGTTCATATCTAACCCTTTCTGGCTCTGAAGGTTCATATACCCTACTTACTCCTATTCCAAGGGTGTAAGTCAAGGTGCATTTAGATTTGGGTGCACTTAGCCTCTAGTTTCCTACTTTCCAAGGTCCATTACGTCATTCCACTTCTCGTGCATAAGTTGAGGTGCCTAGTATGTTTTGAGCTCAAAGGTAATCTAATAGGTATGAAGGAGTCATCAATCACAATAGATGACCTATCAATCTACCTATAACTCCATATGTGTCTTTTACTAAGCACTAGCCAAAAGCTCTCTTAATGGCACTTAACAATACTCCTTACTCCTACGCCATTCTAGGGTAGAATAGTGCAGGATCGGCTTCCCACTAGGCACAACCAGAAATTCCTCTATAGTCTATCTAATGTACCATGGTCTTAAGTGGGTGACATTGCATTCATATATGTTGAGTAGATACTCACCAGTCGAGGTGAGTTCACGATTATGGGTTCCACTGCAACAATCCCCACAAAGGCCTAATTGACCCATGTTATCATAACATACCCTAAATGTGGCTCAAAGACCAAAGAAAGGTAGGCTATGGCTCACTAATAGATCATACATATCCTTAAGGTCATGTAACATTTAGTCCATAAGTAAATCAGCATATCGAGGTATTCCAACCTCCTAACCTGCTTCTAGGAGCATAATTGACTTTAAACAATGAATTATACATATATGCACAACATACATGCATATCAAGTAAAATATGGTAAAACATAGCATGTCTTAGGCCTAATGAATTATTCAAATCAACCAGACTCAAGTTTCAGATAACGAAACTCCTAAACGTGCATATCGAACTAAACTATCTCATTCCGTAATTCAGTGTTTAACTAATACATTTCCATACTTATACTTGTAGGAATCAATTAGTGATTCCTACAAGTATTACTTGCTTAAAAGTCTAAAGGATGACTTACTTTGTGGTCGATTTTCCAGGCTCGATTAGAATCTTCAAAAATTCAAAAATTCTTCAAAAGTCCTCAATTAGGTCCTATGTTATTAGAAAGAGGCAAAAACGGGGTTAAAATGGTGTTACCATGTAAAAATAAGATTTCTGGTTCGGTTGGACCAAAATCGATCCAATCAAATCGGTTGGGTCCAGTTTAAATGAATCGGTCTGGACCGGTTCACTTGGATCGGTCCTTCTTTCTTACATGATTTGCTCACCCAACAACGTTGTTTCTCCCTTTGTCAATTCTCATTCTACAGACCACGAGTTCTTGTAATCTTCAAAAAACCTGTAGATCTCCTCAAGCTAAATGTATACACATAAGAATTAGCCCAATTTCGTTAAGAATCAACGGAGATACCTGCCTCCAAAGCTTTTCAAAAAACCTAAACGACTCACCTCTGAATCTCGATTCAAGTTTGTTGCCAGCAACCTAACCATACAAAAATCGTGAGATTTGGTGTACGATGGGAAATTTCTGTCTGAAGATCAAGTCCCTACCCATGTTCTTGAGCTCCTTGGTTGCTACTTTTGGGCGTTCCTACTTCCACCTTGACTCTACAATTTCCTCACACACAATTTTACCTTGAAAACTGTCTGCTACCTTTCCCAGAATCTAGGTGAATTTCAGTTTGTTATAAGGTGTACCGTATCAATAGTCGTCTTATAATGATAAGACACTCAACCTTATCCGTGTACTCTTGACCCTTTAAGTTATTATTTGAACATGATTCTCTCGTATGTCAATTACATATTATTCAAGATTATATTAATAATCTTGGATTTTTCATGTGAGGGTATATGGGATGTGTGTAGAGAAATACTACACATCCAATTTTTTCCGAATGGAAGTAAAGACCAAGACCATGTTATGATATTTTTTTGAAATGATAGGTCCCAAACATCATTGCATGTGATTACATTTCTTGACCTCAGTAGTGAAGTTACTTACTAATTATTTCTTAAAATACTAAAGTCACGTGCTACTCTTATTTTTCAGGTAAAGGCAAAGCACCACTGCACAGTTGACGATGTCGTAGTGATGACCATGAGACTGAAATTATTGTAGATGCATCCATGTTATATGTAGCCCTTCAATGAGATCAACATGGTTTTATTCTTTTCTTTGTTTTATTTGAATTTAATGATTTTATTATAAAGTTTTTAGGTTGGGGTATTATTCCCTAAAATTTTAATTCATAAAAAAACTATTTATTTATATTCAAATATTTAATTAAATTTTACAAATTAATTTCAATATATATTTTAAAAAATTATTTTTCAAATGGTTAAAAATAATTAGGAGCGTTGAATCAGTTTTAAGCAACTCCTGATCTAACCAAATAATGTGAGGCAGTGAGCGAGGAGGTATGATCCAACGGCTATAGTAACCTATTTGGCATCCATCTCATTATTGTTTAACGATAATTTGTTTTGAGTGATAATGTTTGACAATGGAAATGAATCAACCAAATAGTATGCTAAAAATAAAAAATAAAAATTTTAAAGAAAGCAATAGGATTTTTCATGAATTTTGTTTTTTCGAGTATTATTTTTTGGTTAAATTATTAAAAATAAACGTTTTAAAAGAAAACTTAAATTTAATTTTTTTTAATAACATTTTTACCCTTTAAAATAAAAAAGTTTTAAAATACCTATTTTGGAGAGAAATATTTTGTTAAATGCATTTAAAAGGGTTTCTTTAATTTTGAGGAGTCTTTCAATGATGTCTTTACCTTTCAAAAACATTCATTAATATTTTTAATTTTTTAAAAAATATTAAAAAATATTTCTAAACATTAAAAAGATAAAAAATAAAAAATACTCTTTGCATTCTTACTATTTAGTTTGCCTAATCATGTGACAATGCATAGTGCAATGGAAGAAGGAAGCACGAAGCTTTGAACTTGATTGCATCAATTTACACAATTAACGAAGCTTGTGATTGTATCAATTTGAACTTACGGGTTGAGATAAAAATTATAAAATGGATAAACCGATTAAAGTAAACATGTTGCTCCGTACAAGTGCATTTATCAACAATTGCAATGGAAGCAGGAAGCTTTGATGAGTAAACATGTTGTGCAATTAAGTAGAATTGCAGTTGCTTATTACATTCAGATAGCAACAATTGTGGTGAACTACAACCCGATTAAAGCATGGACTTAGCACATTGCTTCGTACAAGTGCATTTATCACCCGAGCAAAATCCATTATCCCACCCCTCAAAAGTAATGCAAAGTTCAGCACATGAAGCTGCCTCAGTGCACGGTCCTATAAACGCATCACTGTGTTTATAGCAAGTCCGCCCCTCCGTCTACACCACCCATCCTGCAACAGTAACACAAACTTATTCATACAAACAAAAACCTTCTTTTTAATACTATCTGTCAATCTAAATCAACATGGAGAAGCATGAAGGATCAAGTACCAGAAGCAAGGGCTAGGAAGATGAACACCACAATTTTGAGATTTATCAAGCTTTGTCCCGCCATTCTTTTCTTCTCTTATTGCTTGTTATGCTGGAATGTTTGGATATCAGTTCCCTATTTTATATCCGTGAAACGCCTTATCTTTGTAACGTCTCATTGATTTCCTTGCGATTTCAAAGAAAGAATAGTCACGCTTTGATTATCACGCTTTGTAACGTCTATGCTAGCCGTTCTTGATTTAAAAGGAAGTTATTTTATTTTATTCTTGTCTAATGTTAACATTGATGGATGGAACGATTATACTATTAATAAAAGTAACCTATTTCTTAAATACAAATTTAAAGCATAAGCGTAACCTTCTTTCTATTAATTATCTTTCCTAACGTGTATAAAAGGTAGGAATTTAGGTGTACTTTTCCATTTATTGTCTAGGTTATACCTCTCTTCATATGCCAGAAATTTAAGATGATAAACCAACGATTAGCATGTAGCATAACCCGGTTTATAAAATCTGGAACTAGAAAGCTTAAGTTTTATACCGTTTAATTATGGTTTTTGTGATGGTTAAAGATTACCGTTTAATCGGTAGGTGTGAAATTCAATTGTTGATATTTTTTGTGCATTGAAACGATGAAGATTGCATATATCAAAATTAGTTTTGAGGATTTGTTTTTAGAACATCCTCAAAACTATTCCAAATATTAATAAATTATCGGAATAGTCTCAACCAACAAAATCCAAACAATTTAGGACACGTCCCATTCAATATTTAGTTTTAAAAAATTTACTAACAATTGAATTCGGTCTAAAAATATATATGCCGAGCCCATCCGCCCTCCCAATTTATTTATTATTTACTATTCTAAATTGACCTCCATATAAAATTGAATTATAAAAACCATTTTTAAAAAATTAAATAATTAAATAATACCTTTATTTAATATTAAATAATTTCATGTATTTAATTTTTTCACATTCATTAAATTTTTATCTTTGTGTTAATAAAAAAAATATTTTCAAATCGTTTATTAATAAAAAAAAATATTTTCAAATAGTTTAAAAATTTAACGATAATTTTCTTTTTAACAAATTTTAAAATTGGAGGTATTTGGTATGATTATCGTGATATTTTATTTCAAGGTTAGGGAACTATTTTTGTTTTTCTTAATTCAACATATTAACCAGACATCATGAAAGCGATAAAGAAAAGTATTACAGTGATACAATGCAAGCGGTTGGTTATGCGGCGATGGAAAATACGCCATGGACAAGCATGACTGTGACATCCTCTCCCACTTAATTGGTTGACGTCCCCATCAACCGTCTCACCTTTTTGAACTCTTCTATCTAAACTGCCGTCGACTTCAGTCATCAGTGTGTTTCCAGCTGATTTTTTGCTTATGATAACCATTTCTACCTCACTAGGAATTCTTGCATGTTTTTCCTAGGGTTGCCGATGCAACGTGTTCGTTCAACCAAGATCTCTTCTACTTCTTTTTTGCTTGTATCTTTCATAGTGATTGGGGATCGTATCACTTCATTATGTTGATGGTCGTCACCGTCTGGATGGTATGATTTCAAGCTACTTACATGGATGAAAAGGTGAATATTCATCCGTGTCGGTAGTTAAAGGCCACATGAAATCTTCCCGACTTTATCGATGACTTCGATGAGCCCTTCGTACTTTCGCACTAGTCTTTGGTCCCTATTTACTAAGAATCAAAACTGTTCTAGTCTCAGCTTGATTAGAACTTTATCATCATCTTGGAATTCTAATCGAAACTGTTCTGCTCTCGTATTATTCCACTTAACTTGTTTGCTTGTAAATGATCTAGCATGCAAAGGATCACATGTTCGCTCTTCCGACTCAAGACATTGCAACCTAGTTTGCTCTACTCGGCTTGTGTTCAAGATGAAAGCAAAATTCTATCACACATTCTTGTCAACGTACTTACTTTGAGGATAACTTAGACTAGTCAAAGAAGTGACACATGGAGTTGTTGTATGTTCTTAATGGCTGCTTTACTGGGGAAGTCATACGCTCTATGGACCCCCTTACATATGAAACAGGTCGGGGGAGGCCGGTTGTACTTGTTCTGATGGAGCCCTTTCCATGAGTTCTCATATCTTTTTTCGGAGGGTCTATGGTCTCTACTTTCCGTAACTTTTCTCTCACCTCTCTCGCTCTTAGAAGAGTTGGATTGATAGCTCCTACTTTCCCCACTCAAGGAGGGTGAATTTCGTCTTACATCGTGAGACTGTTTAGTGCTGAGGTCGAACAATCTTTCTACCATGACGTAGGTCGTGAAAAGTTCTTGAACTCGCTACTCATATAGTTTGGAATTTTCCCATGTTAATAGATTTAGTTTGTGATTTGATTTAGGAAGTTGTGTTTTGATTTGATTAGCTAATTAACCGTTACTATTTATTAGCTAATTTTTCTCTTGTCGGTTGCTTTGTAAAGCTATTTATATAGTTGTTTCATTTCATCAAATACATAACTTGGATTGTATATTATATTTAGTTTTCTTCCTTCTTAACATTTGGTATCAGAGCCTCCTTATCTTGAAAAGTAGCTGCCTTTTCAGAATAAGAGGAGTGATATGGCGACATAGTAGTTTTGTGTAGCCATCAATTCCAAAGTTGGATGGACATTATGATCACTAGTCCATGATGATGGAAAACCTTCTTAGATCAAAAGAATATTAGACTGCGGTGGAGCAAGGAATTTCTGCAGTAGAAGAAAAAGTCCTTTCATAAGGAAAAAAGGAAAGAAATGGAAGATCTCAAGTTGAAGGATTTAAAAGCCAAAAACTATCTCTTCCAAGCCATAGATCGTCCAACTCTAGAAACGATTCTGAAGAAAGACATGACCAAGGATATTTGGGACTCCTTGAAACATAAGTACCAGGGATCAACTCGAGTCAAACGTGCACAATTGCAAGCTCTTCGAAAATAATGGGAGGTTCTTTACATGAAGACGGGAGAATCAATGTCAAACTACTTTGCTCGAACTCTCATAATTGCCAATAGAAAGAAAATTCATGGGGAGAAGATGGCAGACATTGACATCATAGATAAGATCCTAAGATCTATAACTTCTAAGTTCTGTTAGATAAAAGCTTGCGGTTTTTTTTATTTAGTTTTTTCACGTTTTTATTCAAATTAGTTAGTTGATATTTTATTTTGACAATTTGACCTACCGATCGAATAGATTAGCATATTTTTAGCCCGTCATTTTGTAACAACCATACAAAAAAGAATAAATAATAATAATAATAATAATTAAATAATTAAATAATTAAAATAATAATTTTCCCTAAACTACTCTCCACATACCCCTCCTTCCTCTCCAAGATTTACAAGGAGAGCTAGAGATTTAATTATTGGAGAGAGAGATCTTGCTTTGTTATTACGGTAAGGTTCCTGCAAAAAAAGAAAAAAATACCAACAACCAGATTTACAAGGATACTTCCCCTAGAGATGATGAGTGCGGACGCACACCGTTTTGATGAGCGTGAATGCGCACGGTGCGAATGCACACAGATGAGGGTGTTCATGAGGCGCATGACACTATGGAGCTCCGCTGACCTCCAGACGTCGCTACAGATTAGCTTGACCAGAGGGTCCAGGGGGTGTGCGAGCGCCTTGGGGATTCACACTCGCACGTGTGAGTCGTTTGTAGGGAAGTACTACACATCCAATTTGTCCGAGACTAGAGGCCACCCTTATGATTATTAGAGATAGGTCCCTAATTCATGATTGCATGTGTTTGCATTAGCATGGCCCCTATAGTGGGGTCACTTAATGAGTATTCCTTCGAAATACTCAGGCCGTGTGCCACATTATTTTTCAGGTAAAGGCAAGGCGCCCATGTACGGTTGACGGCGGCATCGTGATCAGAGACTGTGGCGCGTGCATAGGATAGTTGCATATTTGAAATTCGTAGTCTTGGTTAGGATAGGGTATTTGCATTTCATTTATTTAAATTATTTAATTTGTAATTGTTTTTATCTTATTTTAAACTCCAGCATGATGTTTGAAACACGTAAGTTCGGTAGTGTTTTCTAGTGTTTTAACGTATTCTGAAGTTTTAAATTTTTTCGCTAATAAAGATGGGCATTTTTAGAGTTGTATTCTGCATTAGAGAAGAGCATGAGACGTTAGTGGCGACTCTAGATATGTGGAAATTTAGGGTCGTTACAGTTGGTATCAGAGCTCTAGGTTTTAAATTTTGTAGACTAGCCTATGATGTAGGCTTGACATGTTCCATGGTCCCAACGTCGATGCCCCATCACCGTCAGGTACGCCTTGTATAAGATAAGAAAAGAGAAATGTTTTCAAACTCGAATGCATTTTTATGTTAATATTACTGAAATTGTTGTGATATTTCACGTATTTATTTAAGCGTATGATGTGATGTGTTGCATGCTGAGTAATTTTGTTTGCAATATGATGTGAACTTAGTATAAGTGATGTATAACATAATTCCATAAGTAATGAGCCTTAGACTTAAGAGATGCTATCTTGGTTTCTAGAACCATACTGGCTAGACCACGCGAAAGAGGAAAACGAGGAAAGGGACGACCTCCTATTAGAGGTAGAGGACGAGGTGAGGCTGAAGAGAGCCCACCTCGAGAATGATTAGAGACAGGGTTTGAATTAGAACCCTTATTACATGTATGGTCGGCAAGTACCCCTACGAGGGTAGACCTAGTAACTAAGGATAAAGTAAAGAATGACCAAGCAATAGTAGCCGACCAAACTCTAAGTGTAGACTTAATAGTAGTAAAGATAACCGACTTCGGCGTAATACTAGCATAGATTGACTAGCTACAAACCGTGCTAGTATAGACTGTCGCGAAAAAAAAGAAGATGATATTCTCGCCACCGGTGAGACGTAGCTTTAAATTTAAAGACACAAATACCAGGACTATCCCAAAGGTAGTCTCGATGATGAAAGCAAAGAGATTAGTCCAACAAGGTGGTTGGACTATATTAGCACGTGTCGTAGACGTAAGAGAAAAAGAAAAGACCCTAGAAAACGTGTCAATCGTAAACGAGTTCTTAGATGTGTTTCAGGACAACCTACCTGGAATACCCCCTTCCCGAGTTGTTGACTTCGTCATCGAACTCAAGTCGGGAACTAGGCCTATTTCCAAAGCACCATATCGCATGACGCCAGCAAAGTTGAAGGAACTCAAGACACAATTACAAGACTTCATGATAAAGGGTTCATTCTACCTACCGTATCCCCCTAGAGTGCGCCAGTATTGTTTGTTAAGAAGAAAGATGGATCGATGCGTCTGTGCATCGATTACAGAGAGCTAAATAAGAGAACCATAAAGAACAAATACCCTCTCCCTGGAATAGAAGACTTATTCGATCAACTTAGAGAGACAACGATATTTCCTAAGATAGATATGTGGTCCGGTTACCACCAAATTAAGATCAATGAAAAAGAAGTACGAAAGATAACGTTTAGGAAAAGGTGCGGTCACTACGAATTTGTAGTGATGTCATTTAGCCTCACTGATGCCCCAACTGTGTTTATGAAGTTAGTAAACCAGGTATTCAAGGACTGTCTAGACATGTTCGTGATCGTATTCATTGACAACATCCTAGTGTACTTGAAAATAGACCTAGAACACCAGGAACACTTTTAAAAATTCCTAACCTCCCTAAGAGAGAACACGTTGTACGTCAAGTTCTCAAAGTGCGAATTTTTATTACGACAAGTCTCTTTCCTAGGACATGTGGTGTCTAAGGACAGAGTATCCATAGATCCCATTAAGGTCGAAGCAATCACAAAGTGGGAACGCTCAACTACGGTAACATCAGTACGAAGGTTCTTGGGACTAGCGGGATACTATCGAAGGTTCATGTAGAACTTCGCTAGGATAGCCTCGCTTTTGACACAGTTAACAAGAAAAGGGGTACCATTTATATGGAATGATGCTTGTGAGGCAAGCTTCCAGAACCTAAAGAGAGATTGGTAACCGCCTCGGTACTCATAGTACCCGAGAGCTTAGAAGGGTACATAATTTATAGTGACGCATCCAAGAAGGGACTAGGATGTGTGTTAATGCAACTTAGTAAAGTTGTTGCATACGCGTCCCGTCAACTAAAAGAATTACCCTACCCATGACCTTGAGTTGACCTTTGTAGTGTTTGCGCTGAAAATTTGGCAACACTACCTGTATGGAGAGAAAATTCAAAGTTTTACCGACCACAAGAGTTTAAATATTTCTTCACCTAGAAAGAGTTAAATATGAGGCAGAGAAGGTGGCTAGAATTGGTGAAGGACTACGATATAGATATCCAGTACCACCCTAGAAAAGCAAACGTGGTCTCAGACGCTTTGAGTAGAAAGACGGTCCAATCTTCGGCCCTCATTACGGGGGAAGTAAGGGTACAAAGTGAATTCAAGCGAGCCAACATAGCTATAGCGACCGAGAGAGTCATAGCATAGCTGACCTGACTTACAGTGCAACCTACGCTTAGGCAGAGAATTATTACCTCCCAACAAGAGGATCCAAACCTACAGAAAGTCCTAAGCCAGCTAGCCGAGATTCCAGTAGATGGATTCTCGAAGTCCTCAGATGAAGGGCTATTGTATCAGGGACGCCTATGTGTCCCGACAATAGAGGAGCTAAGGAAAGAAATACTGATGAAAGCTCACAACTCGTCATTTGTCATGCACCTAGGAGGTACTAAGATATACCAAGATTAAAAACAACATTTCTGGTGGAAGAGCATGAAGAAGGACGTGGCCGAGTTTGTGAGCAAGTGCTTAGTTTGTCAACAAGTGAAAGCTCCTAGACAAAAGACAGCGTGGATGTTACAGCCCCTAAGTATACCGGAGTGGAAGTGGGAAAACACAGCAATAAACTTCATAGTAGGATTACCCAAAACGCTTAAAGGTTATACAATGATCTAGGTAATTTTCAATAGGTTGACCAAGTTGGCACACTTCTTACCTTGGAAACCCACATATAGAGTTGATATTTGTGCACAAATGTATGTGAAAGAAATAGTAAGACTACATGGAGTTCTAATGCCTATAAATTTGGATAGAGATCCACGCTTTACGTCAACATTTTGACGCAGGCTTCAAAAAGTGTTGAGTACTTGGCTCGACTTTAGTACTGCCTTCCACCCTCAAACAGATAGATAAACGGAGCGCCTAAACCAAATCTTAGAGGACATGTTACGCCCTTGCATATTAGACTTTAAGGGAAGTTGAGCTTCCAAGTCACTATTGGAATGGCACTATTCGAGGCCCTGTATGAGAAACGGTGTAGGTTCCCTCTATGTTGGTACGAGATAGGTGAGAGAGAGCTAGTAGCACCCAAGCTGGTCCGAGTCACCAATGAGACTGTTAAGAAAATTTGAGCAAAGATGCGTACCGCTCAAAGTAGACAGAAAAGCTACTCGAATGTAAGGTCTAGAAGCTTAGAGTTTGAGATTGGCACCCATAGAAGATGTCTTGAGGTTCGGACGTACGGGCAAGTTAAGTCTAGATTTATCGGACCATCCGAGATTCTCGAACAAATTGGTCCATAATGTATAAGTTAGCCCTACCTCCCTCCCTCTCAGAAGTACACAAGGTAGTTCACGTGTAGATGTTGAGTAAATACATGACAGGCCCTATACACATAATAGACTACGATCCCCTCCAATGCAACGAAGCTTTAAGTTGCGAGGAAAAACCAATTGAATTTTAACTTGAGAAGTGAAAGTGCTATGCAACAAGTACATTGCGTTCGTTAAGGTGTTATGGTGAAACCACCATACCGAAGAAGCCATGTGGGAGCACGAGGAAGAAATAAGAGAAAAATACCCCGAGTTAATCCAAGAGTTTGAGATTTTCAAGGACGAAAGTTTCTTTTAGGGGTATATATGTAACAACCGTACAAAAAGAATAATAATAATAATAATAATAATAATTAAATAATTAAAATAATAATTTTCCCTAAGTTACTCTCCACGGACCCTCCTTCCTCTCCCAACTATCTTTCCTTAACCAACTCATCAGTCACTATAGATTAGGGTATTCATGAGGCGTATGACACTATGGGGATTCGCTGACCTCTAGACGTCACTACAGATTAGCTTGACCGGAGGGTCCAGTGGGTGTGCGAGTGCCTTGGAGATTCACAGTCGCACATGTGAGTCGTGTGTAGGAAAGTACTACACATCCAATTTTTCCGAGACTGGAGGCCTCCCTTATGATGAATAGAGATAGGTCCCTAATTCATGATTGCATGTGTTTGCATTAGCATGGCCTCTATAGTGGGGTCACTTACTGAGTATTCCTTCGAAATACTCAGGTCGTGTGCCACATTATTTTCCAGGTAAAGGCAAGGCGCCCATGTACGATTGACGGCGGCATCGTGATCAGAGACTGTGGTGCGTGCATAGGATAGTTGCATCTTTGAAATTCCTAGTCTTGGTTAGGATAGGGTATTTACATTTCATTTATTTAAATTATTTAATTTGTAATTGTTTTTAACTTATTTTGAACTCTAGTATGATGTTTGAAACACGTAAGTCCAGCAGTGTTTTCTAGTGTTTTAACGTATTCTGAAGTTTTAAATTATTCCGCTAATAAAGATGAGCATTTTTAGAGTTATATTCTGCATTAGAGATTTGCATCAGACGTTAGTGGCGACTTTAGATATGTGGAAATTGAGGGTCGTTACACATTTAGGCCATGTTTACAGGAAAGTGGGGTAGGTTTAGTTTGCCACTGAAGTCATTTTTAGCGTAGAATTGTTCTTTAAATATGTCAGTTTAATGAGAAAAAAATTACCGTGTTTCAGCAACAATAAATCTCAAATCTTTCGTTCTCTTCCTCCTTCTGTTATTTTCTTGCACTTTATGTTTTCTTTTTTTCTTCCAACATTGTTCTTCGGCTGTTTTTCCTCCGTCAAAGGATTTTCTCTCAACAGTGGCGAATTGCTACATCAAGTGGTTATTAGAGTAAGGTTTATCTATCGGTGATATGTCATTGTGGAGGAGCCAAGTTTGTCAAAGGCAAGTTGGTTAGCTCAATTTGTTACAACGTCGTGCTAATAACGCAAAAGTTCGTTCAAGGTAGAAGAAAAACTGAAAATGCACCAAATCACGAAAATACACACGTCATGGGGTCCATCCTGGATAGGCTCATGCACTCCTCCACGCCGCCGCCGAGTGCCAACATCTCCATCACCGCCACCAATTGGTCGGCGCTGCGAAGACGAACGTCGAGTCATCATCGAGTGAGTGATCAAGGAGACGATCGCTTCTGTACAATACCCAATACTGACGTGATCCAACTACAACGAGTGGCCTTTGTTGATGTGCGTCAACCTACAAGCGCAAGGGTTGTGGCACGCTGTCGAGCCAGAGGAAGAAGAAATGATCGAGTACCGGGAGGATCGGCTGGCGTTCGCTGCCATACTATAGTCTGTGCCTCCAGAGATGCTGGCGTCTCTCTCCACCAAGCGCACCGCACAATCGACCTAGAAGGGGATAAAATCCCGCTGGGTTGGTGTGCAACGAGTGCGAGAGTCCAACATCAAGTAGCTGCGGAAAGATTTCTTGGAGATTTGCTTTAATGATGGAAAATTCGTCGATGATTTTAACATGCGGATCACGGGGCTCGCCAACAGCATCACAACTCTCGGTGGGAGCATCAGCGAGACAAAAATCATGAATAAGATGCTACAGGTCGCCCCAGATCACCTCGAGCAAGTCGCGATTTCGATCGAGACATTACTTGATGTGAACGATCTAACAGTGGAAGAGGTGACCAGAAGATTGCGCAACATCGAGCAGAGCAAAAAGAATGTCGCTTCAATTGTTGACAAGCAGGGTCGTCTTCTCCTCACTGAGGACGAATGGGTTGCACGTCTGAAGCTCCGTGACAACTCCAACGAGAGCAATGGGTCCACTAGCGGAAATGACCATGTTTGTGAGGAAGAACTAGCTCTAAAAGTAACACATGAAGAAAATTTTTGCAGTAGAGGAAGAGGACGTGATGGCTTTCGAGGACGAGGTAGAGGAAGAGGTCGACAAAGCTTTGCCAGATCAAATGTGGAATGTTACAACTGCCATGAATTAGGACATTACCAATATAAGTGTCGTAAAAGGGAGAATGACAGAGCAAATTATGCATAAACCAATGAAGAGATGCTATAAATGGCCTATGTAGATGAGGAGAAAACTGAAAAGAAGGACATTTGACTTCTTAATTCCAGATGCAGCAACATGTGTGAAAAGAAAGAACTTTTCTATCATATTGATGAGAAGTTTCAACAAGCTATGAAGTTGGGTGGCAACTCAAGCATGGCTGTGATGGACAAAAGAAATGCAAAGTTTAAAGTAAATGAGATTATGCAAATTAATCACCAAGGTATTTAACATACCAGACTTCAAGGACAACTTGTTGAGCATTGGACAGCTGCCAAAAAAAAAAAAAAATCTTGCAATTGCTTTCTTTTTAATGTACCAGACTTGAAGGACAACTTGCTGTGCGACGGGTGTCTCATCGGCAAACAGATGGTGCACGAATGTAGAAAGAAGATGCGAGTGCTGCGCATGGACCGAGGTGAATAATTCACCTCGACGAGATTCGATAAGTACTACGACGAGCTCGGCATGCTGCGACACCTAACGGCGCCCTACTCCCCCAGCTGAACGGGGTGGTGGAGTGCAAAAATCAGACCATCGTCGGGTGGGAAGGTCATTGTTGATGACGGTCGGGATGCCCGAGAGGTTCTGGGGAGAGGCGGTCACGACGGTCGTCTACCTCCTCAACCAGTCACCAATGCAAAGCCTCGATGGAAAGACACCACACAAAGCCTGGTACAACAAGAAGCCAGCGATACATCATCTCCGAGTGTTCGGCTGTGTCGTATACATGAAGATCACGCGTCCCCCCTCACCAAGCTCGATCCTAGGGGGCGGAAGGTCGTCTTCATTAGCTACGAACCCGAGAGCAAGGTGTCACAACCATACTATGAAGAGAGTAGGTTGTGTGACCCTCATGTCATGACAAGCAAAGCGGCGTCCCTCAAGAGACGCTCATCCGGCCATATGCGGGCCAATATAGAAGAGTGCCATGATGCGATCGAGGAGGAAGATGCATCATCCAACACACCACCACGCTAAGTGGGCATTAAAAGACAAGTTGAGACATAAGCAAAGACAAAGACATCAGAATAGACATGAGGGGCAAAGATAGGCTTGTTGAATGGCCGGGTAGGGCCCCAGGCCTTAACCTCGAAAGTTGGGGTTCCGGAAGGAATTTGGTCATGCGGTTTGGGAGTTAAGTCCGTCCATATGAAATATGAATGCTCGCCAAATTTGATGTCCATCGGACATCGGACGGACAATGCACGACATCGTATGACCGTTCACCAAAATCATGTCCATGCCTGGAAGATTGGAAATGGCTCAGAATGTACTATAGGGGTACCATGGTGTTAGCTCTCCACCACCCCTAGGCCCTGTGCCCTAACTGAGCTACCTTGTGGCACATATGTGTGTCACATATGTGTGTCACAGTGTGGGCGAGCGTGTCGAGACGAGTGTCTCGAGCGACTTTCTTTGAAATGGGTTTTTGAAGGACAGTACCGGACGGCACGGGTGTGCTGGTATTGCACCCCAGCCCGTGTGTCGAAGGTTGCTACATACACCCGCTATCCGGTACAGTATTTGTAAATGACTTGGCATGGGCACGGGATGGCCTATACCTCGATAGAACCCAGATGGATGGATGTTCGGGAAGTCCCAATGAGATGAAAGACATGCAGGCCCATTCTCGATGGCATGACCGAGCAAGTTATGATGGCCGACGACATCCCGAGACTCGGGATGGCGTCAAGACATATGGACCCTGTCGATGGGGATCGAGATGACAAGACAAGATGTGACGTTGCATTAAGAGACCTGGCCCGAGCAGAGACAAGGTCGAGTCGGATGACTTGGCCTAGTGTAGGGGCAAGTCGGTTGTGCCGCAGACGATTGAACATGCACGCGCAGGCGGCGTGTGTGGTTGGACAAGCTTGGATTCCGCACAAGAGATGTCCGATGGGCGAAGACAAACCTCGCCTAAGGTCCGACGAAGCCACAAAGCCGGGGCAAAAAATATATATGGGGCTTAATTCCCCTTAAAGCTGGTCGTGGTCGTGTCAGGATCACGACGCCGCACGGTAAAAAATATAGGACCGTGACACAAGGCATACAGGCTCTATGATCCTGCAGGGGAACGAGCTCACGTGTCGCGTGACGTCGTTTTCGACGAGAACACCTTCTGGTGGTGGAACGACGTGACCGAGGCGGACCAATACCCAAATCAATTAACAATGGAGTACCTTGTCACTGAGCCTAGAGAAGGAGGAGCGCAGCATCGGACACTATCACTACTGCCAGCAGCTGCATCGGGCACGCCTACGCCAACACCAACCACAACTCCTGCTACGCCCCCTAAACTAGTGGAGTTCACAACACCACGTACTGCGGACTTGACGCTGGATGCCAATCATGATGATCGTCGGGCAACTAGATACCATAGGATTGATGACCTACTGGGAGGAGGTGAACCACCAGGACTGGCGGCGCTCGAGCTCGAAGAAGAGGTGGCCAAACTGCATGCCATCAACGCGGATGAACCGAACTCCTTCGTCGAAGCAGAAAGAAATTCGTGTGGGCTAAAGGCAATGCAGGAAGAGATGGCGTCCATCACTAAGAACAAGATGTGGAGTTTGGAGGACATGCCATCAGGACCCCGAGCCATAGGACTCAAATGGGTGTTCAAACTAAAGCATAACGAAGAGGGAGAAGTTGTGAAGTACAAGGCCTGTCTGGTGGCAAAGGGCTCTGTCCAAAAGCAAGGAGTGGACTTTGAAGAGGTATTCGCGTCGGTGGCAAGGTTGGAATCCGTCCGCATGTTGCTGACGATTGCGGAACATTGCTCTTGGGAGGTCCACCACATGGAGAGTTGAAGGAGACCGTCTACGTTCGACAACCACCTGACTTCCTAGACAACGATAACCCCGATAAGGTACTACGCCTGCACAAGGCACTTTACGGGCTTCGACAAGCACCACGAGCCTGGAACGCAAAGCATGACAGTACCCTGCTATTGCTAAAGTTCAAGCATTGTGCCTCTGAGCATAGCCTGTACACACACAGCCACGACAAGCAGCGACTGATCATGGGAGTGTACGTCGATGACCTCATACTCACTGGAGGCAACATGGAAGTTCTTGGAAGATTCAAGAGGGAGATGTCAAAGAACTTCAAGATGAGCCAAATCGGCATGCTCAGCTACTACCTCGACATCAAAGTGCAACAGAGTTCTATCGGCATCACCATCTATCAAGGTGCGTACGCAAAGAAGCTGCTGGACACTGCTGGACACAGCTGGACTAGCGGACAGTAACCCTACAAGGACACCAATGGAGGCTCGACTCCAGCTAAGAAAGGCCAGCACTACGACAGCAGTTGACGCCACCAATTACCGCAGCATTGTCGAAAGTTTGCGCTATCTGGTAAACACACGCCCTAACCTTGCCTATTCCGTTGGATACGTGAGTAGGTTTATGGAAGCACCTAGGGAAGAGCATCTTGTGGCTGTCAAGCGCATCCTGCACTATGTGGCTGGAACTAGAGGCTGGGGTGTGAGATATTATGCAAGGAGAGGAAAGGAGAAGCCTGAGCGGGTACAGTGATACTGACATGGCCGGTGACGTTGATGATCATAAGAGCACCAGCAGGTTGATTGATCTGCTGGCAATCAACTAAACAAAATATAGTTGCTTTGTCTTCTTGCGAAGCCAAGTACATCGACGCTTCGACAGTAGCCACACAGGGGTCTGACTTGCACGGCTGATGGAAGAACTCATCGGAAGAGAAGGTTGTCCACTAATGCTATACGTGGATAACAAAGCTACGATCTCCCTAATAAAAAATCCAGTTTTGCACGACCGGAGCAAGCACATAGAGATCAGTTTCATTACATCTGGGAGTGTGCAGATCGGGAACTTATCAAGATTGACTACATCAGAACAGAGGAACAGCTTGGAGACATCTTCACCAAGTCTCTGGCGCGGGTAAAATTTGAGGAACTTCCTTAAAAAATCAGAGTTTAAATAATAAGGTACCTATACCACAGGTTTTAGGAGGAGATTGTTAGATAAAAGCCTGCGGTTTTCTTTATTTAGTTTTCTCACGTTTTTACTCAAATTAGTTAGTTGAATCTTTTCTTTTGACCATTTGACATACACGTTGAATGGATTACCATATTTTTAGCTGGCTATTTGGGCCATGTTTATAAGGAAGTGGCGCAGATTTAGTTGGCCACTTTGGGCGGTAGAATTGTTATATAAATAAGTCAATCTAATGAGAAATAAATCACCGTGTTTTTTAGCAAAGTCAAATCCCAAGCTTTCGTTCTCTCTGTTATTTTCTTACGCTTTCTGTTTTCATTCTTCTTCCAACAAATTTTCTTCGGTTGTTTTCCACCGTCAACAATTTCCTCTCACCAACGTCGATTTCCTCAGTCAAAAGACATCACTATTCATTACACAGAAGTCGTCAAAAGCTCTAGATGGAGGAGTTGTGAGGATGATTCATATTCGTACACAAAATCAAGTTACAGACATCATAACAAAAATTTTAAATGTTGATATTTTTTTTGGAGATGCGTGATATGTTGGGGGTTTGTTTGGAGTCAATTATAAACTAATGCTACTAGCATTCAGTTGAAGGGTTAGCTTAGGATTAAGATCGAGTTACCTAGGTCATCGAATGAAAAAAAAATCAGTCTCAACAGTAAACGACATTATAAAGTGAGAGTGATTTTCTTCATGGTTTGATCTTATGCAATACTCATTGTATATGACATTTTCTTCATGGTCCGATCTTATGCAATACTCATTGTATAGGATGCCCCCACTCACATGTCTTCGCATGTACAATTTAGTGATCACATTATTTATATCATATACAAAAGTGGGTCACATCCATAGTGTCCCCACGATAAGGTACTCAGTCTTATCCCTGTACTATAGATCATTTTGACTATATACTTGAACTTGATCCACTCTTATATTTCTACATATAGTTCAAGTAATCATATTATAGTTAGAGTGTTCTTAGTTTATTGGGTTTAGATTAATAATCGTAAAATTCACTTTATTCAATGACATTTTTTACTTAATAAACATCAATAATAACTTTATTGAAAATAGAATATGTTTTTGTTTACAAACTATGAGTTTTAGGACATAAACCCAACAATATCAAATATCAAATATGATATATATGGTAAACTATAATTTAGTACTAAATATCCTTAACACCCCCCCCCCCCCCCCGTAATCTAAGCGTCGGATTTGAATGAACGTGAAGTTTGGATTTGAAAAAAATCAAAGAAAGGTCGAGAAACACTTTTCGTGAAGTTGTTAACAACCTGGTTCGGAGGAGGCGTAGAGAAACACTTTCTTGTCCATCAAAAACTGTAGAGGGATCGTCACTCAGCGGCGATGCTGCCTTTACTTCGGCGAGAATATGTCTAACCCACGAAGAGGGATCGTCGCTTAGCGACGATGCTACCTTGGCTCCGGCGAGAAGATGTCTAACCCAAGAAGTAGAAGGGGAAACCTAGAGCAAGGAACAAAGACAATGTTGAAGCCGAAAGAGTCACCACAGTGGAAGAAGTTACCAATTTTGGCGAGAAGGGCGACAGCGACTTGGTTGGCAAAGAGGCCAGTGCGGCACCTAGATTCCAAAGGTAAATCTCAGCAGAAGGTCGATAGACTTATCAAGACTCCGTATATTTCCGATGAGAACGCTGATGAGGATCCTAAGATTAGGGTTTTTGTGAAGGATGAAGGGTTGATTGGGAAGAAAATGAGAGAGGCTATGTTGGCTAAGGGGAAATCGATTGTGTTGGAGAAGGTGACGTTGTATGTACAGAGTATGGTGAAGGGTGATTTGGAGGTCAAAAGGGTGGAGCCGAAGAGAAGTCAATCGGCTCCGCATGTGGCAGCCATGAAGACTGCCCCTACAGCGTCAAAGCCAGTAGTGGTGGTAGGGAAGAACAACAAAGGATTCAAAAGCCACTGAAATGAAAAGATCGGGTTTGCTAAACCGAAAGGGCTCTAATACCATGAGAATGTTTGCTTAATCCACCACACCTAAATGGCGTGAAAGTTATCTATTTATAATAAAATAAATAACAAGAATATGAAAAGAGTAATAAATGGAAAGATACAATAAATGGAAAGATAGCTATGGTGAGAAAGCAAATATCTAGCCTTATAATAAAATATCAAATATGATATATATGGTAAACTATAATTTAGTACTAAATATTCTTAACAAACACGTTAGGGATTTTTCGGTGTTGTTGTTCGAGCGATTGGTGAACGAACGGTGGCCTGAATCAAGCATGAGGTCGCTAGAGTGCATATCTGAGAAGAGAGGGAGAAAGCTTCGCGACCTCTAGACTTTTGATTTGAAACAACAAAGTCCACGGGTCAAGATTTGGCCCGAAAGTCAAAATTCAGACAGCCTAACATCTATTAAATGAAGGCCACCCCATTAACTATTCGACCTATAAGAGGAAATCAATCCAACTTGAACAGGACCTACAAATTCCATAGACACAACCCAAAGTCTGTGTCTCGACTCAAGCGATGACCCACGTTTTCCAAGCCACTCACATGCTAGCCGCGTGCTCCTACCCCAGTCGCGACTCGTCTCGGCTTTTCTGTCACCGCATTCTTTGACTCAGCTCGACTCAATTTATGTGGCTCCGATGGCTTGAAAACGCTTATTCGGTTTGGTATTCAATTTTGGTACCGTTTCCGCGTTTGCACCCTCCCGAAGCTATTTTTAACCTTATTGAGGGCATGAGGTCAGTAACACTCCTATTTACTTGGATTAAATATTTTTTTTTAACTAAAATGGGAGTGATCGATATGTTAAATTGAATATTGAAGGACAATGTAACGGATCAACAAAAAAAAAAAAAAAAAAAAAAACCGCGAGTCGTCGGTAGGACCGAAAACTCTGGCGTTCGCCGGAGTTTTCGTTTGCACACGACCCACAAATGGCGGGCGGAGTCGGGATCGTGGAGGAAACACGAACCCGACCTCCAGCCACCCCCCGAGAGCACCTGCAAGGAAGGAAAAAAAAAAAAAAGGAAAAGGAAAAAGGGAAAAACGAAGGAAGAAGAAAAAGCCGACGAAACTCCGGCGAGGCCCAAACCTTACGAAATCGACGTCAAACTTCAATTTCACGTAACGAAAGTAATCTCAGAGCCTTTTACATACATCGGGGATAGATTTGGGCGAGTCCTACACGTTGTACACCGCCGGCAAGGAAGATAGAGCGTCGGACCCCCAAACCCTCTCAGATCTGGGAGTGTTAGGCCGTTCCGTTCCAAACCAATCCCAAAAACGACATTAGGGGAAGAAGGAGACTCGGAAACGGAGAAAAGGGAGGGAAAAAGGACGGCGAAGTGACGTCACGGAGGGAGAAGATAGTCGCCGGAAATCGGCGAGGAAGTCGGGTGAAGAAGACGAAGTCCGACCCGAACGTCGGACCCCGCGACCCGAACCGAACCCAACCCACGCTGACCCAATTCGGTCGACGAAACCTCCCGCAGCCCAAAACGATTCGGCCCAGCCCAGAAAAAACCAGTTAAGGCCCAGCCAACCTACACCGTCTCCAGCTTGGGCCGACCCGTCGCTCGCGGCCAACCCAGACCCGCGCGCTCGACCCGGACCGTTGTACGTGTTGCTCTCTGGTTGTGCCACGTGTCACCTCGGCAGCGTGACACCCCTCGGCTCGACGGCGGCTTCTCGGCTCCGGCGGCTTATCCAGCTCGGGAAACCTGTTTCCGACCCGTTTGTCACTTTTCTGACCCTCCCTGACGTGATTTCGGCCCCGTTTAAGGTAAATTAGACCATTTTAAGGACGTATGTCACAATTTCAAGTTGGATATTTATGATAATTGTGAAATACTAACGAAGGTGTCGAATGATCCAATAGGAACCAACTACCCACGGAAGCGTAGGACGTTTTATGAGGAGCTAGGAGCTTACGTTATATTTTAGGGAGTACTTCGGCTAAGGCCTACCAAGTAAGTGGCTCACCCCGTCGTGGGATTACGCGTTGTTGTTGTGTGATGACACGTGCCCGTGGTGTCGCACGTGTCATTAATTAGTGCATTGAATTGTGTGTTTAAATACGTACCTATGTGAACGTAATTGTATGCTACGTATGCTATGTATGCTTTGTAATCTGATACGATATGTAATGCATGTGACGTTAAGTTGTTCTTGAATGGTTGTGACATGATTGTGTGAAATGTTGAATATTAATTGCATGAATTGTATGACATGAATTAAGGTAGACAAATGAGAACAAAACCCCAACAGAGTTATGTGTGGTACATAAATAGGGAACGAGGTTGACATGTTTGCATGGAACGTAACTGGGGGGTTATGTTCACTAATGACAATATAGTATTAATGGGGACCTCATGCATTTTGTGTGTTCATGCATTTGGGGGGATACCCCCATTCCATCACGAGGGTACGGACGCGTACACCCAATGGCAGGGCAACGATCGTTATGCCTCGCATAACGCTGCCGTGACGGTTACTAGTTGTAACGGGTCCCGGCATAAGGGGCTCCCAGAGTATGCCCACCGGGTAATGAAAGTGGCCCAGCGGTGTGCGAACTAGCTGGTGAGCCCATACTCGCACGTATGGGCTGTGTGTAGAGTATATGGTACACGTCCAAAGTTTACCCGTTAGGACAGTACCGTAGGAAAAACGAAATGAAATGAAACGAAAGATAGGTCCCATCATTTCATTGCTTGTGATTGTTGCATAACCCCGATAGGGGAGTCACTTACTGAGTATTCTAGAAATACTCAAGCCTCGTGCTATATTTTTTTTCCCTCCAGATAAGGGTAAGGCACCCATGTGAAATCGTCGGCGGCATCTTTCACCCCGGGACCGTGGCACATGCCTAGGGCAGTCATCTTTCTTTTTTTTTCCCTTCATAGTATAGGTTAGTATAAGCTGAATTTCGTTTTGGGTGATAAGTTTTGGCTAGTGTAGGTTGAATTGTATTTGCATAATAAACCTTAAGGTAGGATGAGAGATGTATTTTGGGTTTGTTCTTTTTCCTTTCTTTCCCTTGTATTGTTCTTTCACGAGGTAATAAAAGACGAGTGTAAGCCGCATTAATGATACAGGGCCCACTTAATGTTGATCCCGCATTTCAAAGTGTATTAATGACCTCAAACAAAATAGGTAAAATATTAGGGTCGTTACAGACAATCTCGGAGTAGCTATAAAATAGTAGGGACTCCCGCCAAGGGCAAATAAGTAAGTGACTTTAATAATAGTGTTGGAAGAATTGTATGACCTATGACGATGCATGCCTCGTGGCCTTGCATGCGTTATAATGTTATGTTATGCTTATGTATGCTATGCATACCTTCAATATTTATGTTTTCCATGATATCATGTGGGCTTTTTCCTTCCATGGTGTTTGGCGATGTGTCAGTGCGTTTAGCCCGAAGAAGCCCGGCCTAGGGGTATATTTGTTTTACACTCATATCATTTGTTACGTTATTAGATGATTTTTAAGGATTTACACCATTCTTATATTTATTTATACAAGTTGACTGAGATAATATTGATAATATTAGTTTAACGATTGCATCTTTCATTATGCTAAACAATATGAACTTAGGACATAAACTATGTATAAATCTGCACGAACACACATATCTTTGAAGATGCACCATTTTATAATAACTATTGACTTTTTCATTCATTATAATATATTAACGTTATAGACATGCAAGGATCACCATTACCATATAATATACATTACTTTTTACTTTTTAGTAATATGAAGAGTTATTCCAAAATGTCCAAACATATTGTTAATTATTCATTGGTCTATGAGGCTTATTAATATTACCCTAAATAATAATATGAATTGATTAATTACATTAACACGTGCGGGATCAAATTTTCTTTTATTTTTTGTGTAAAAATAATTATATAGTAAATAGATATGTGTTGGACAAATACTATATATATTTTTTTATTATTTTAAAAATATTAATTTCAACGCTCCATATTTTTAATTATATTTTGTTAGAAATATGACTCGAGAGAATATTCATTTACACACTCTAAGTAACGGTGTTTGTGGGTTGAGTTTGGATGGATTAGAACGTTTTTTAGACCCAACTCAATTATTCCAATTATAAAATTTTCAATCCAAACAATTTTCTTAAATAATAAACTCAACCATAAACGTTTTAGTTTGGGTTAAGTTAAATTGAGGTGTTTATTCAGTAAAATTTTAATTCATAAAAAAACTATTTATTTATTTTCAAATATTTATTAAGTTTTACAACTTAATTTCAATATATGTTTTAAAAAATTATTTTTCAAATGGTTAAAAATAATTAGGAGGGTGGAAAAATAAACAATAAAAAAATAGTTTCGAATTATATATATATAAATTAACAACAAATTCAGGTTGAATCATTTTTAACCACTCGCCCATCTAACCAAATCTAGTAATGTTTTTATTTATTTGAATTCCAATCTAAACTATACAAATTGGGTGGATTGATCTAGATTTTCGTGCCATCATAATTTTTTGAACATTTCCTATTGTAATATATAAGATCGAGTGTAAACTGTTTTTTTTCTCTTCTAAAAATTATTGAATGATTTCTTTAAAAAATAAAGAATTAAATGATTAAGATATGGTATTTAAAAAATTAAATAAAAAAATGGACAGATTGTATAGATTTGTCGGGACCGACGGATGACATATACAGCCTGTGAGGCAGTGAGCGAGGAGGTAAGATCCAAACGCTATAACAACTTGTTTGACATCCATCTCATTATTGTTTAACAACAATTTGTTTTGAGGGGTAATGTTTGACCATGGAAATGAATCAACCAAATAATGTGCTAAAAAGATAATAAAAAATAAAAAAAATTAAAGAAAGTAATAAGTGTTTTTTTATAGTTAAATTAATAAAAAAAAACTTAAATTTAAATTTTATTTTAATAACATTCTTACCCTTTAAAATAAAAAAGTTTTAAAATACCTATTTGGGAGAGAAATATTTTTTTTCTAAAATACATTTAAAAGGGTTTCATTAATATTTTTTATTTTTTAAAAAATCTTCAAAATTATTTTTAAACATTTTAAAAAGTTAAAAAATACTCCATGAAATCATCCTTGGCATTCTTGTTCTTTAATTTTGTGACAATGTATAGTTCAATAGAAGAAGGAAGAAGGAAGCTTTGATGAGTAAACTTATGCAATTCAGTAGAATTGAGTCGCTTATTACATTAAGAGAGCAACAACTGTGGTGAATTACAAACCCATTAAAGCATGGCCTTAGCACATTGCTTCGTACAAGTGCATTTATCACCCGAACAAAATCCGTCATCCCACTTCTCAAAAGAAATGCAAAGTTCAGCACATGACGGTGCCTTAGTGCACGGTCTTATAAACGCATCACTGTGTTTATAGCAAGTTCGCCCCTCCGTCTGCACCACCCATCCTGCAACAGTAACACAAACTTATTCATAGAAACAAAAACTTCTTTTTAATACTATTTGTCAATCTAAATCAACATGGAGAAGCAAGAAGGATCAAGTACCAGAAGCAAGGGCTAGGAGGATGAACACCACAATTTTGAGATTTCTTGAGCTTTGTCCCGCCACTCTTTTCTTCTCTTATTGCTTGTTACACTGGAATGTTTGGATACCAGCTCCCCATTTTATATTAGTGAAACGCCTCATCTTTGTAATGTCTTCTTGATTTTCTTGTAACGTCTTCTTAATTATCATGGTTTGTAACGTCTATGATTTAAAAGGAAGTTATTTTATTTTCTTCTTGTCTAGTCCATGCAACTAACATTGATTATACTATTAATAAAAGTAACCTATTTCTTAAATACAAATTTGAAGCACAACCTTCTTTCTATTAATTATCTTTCATAACCTATATAAAAGTTAGGAATTTAGGTGTACTTTTTCATTTATTGTCTATGTTATACCTCTCTTCATATGCGAGAAATTTAAGATTTTAAAAGGATTTTAAAAAGAAAGCAATTGAATATCTAAAGTTGAAGGATTTAGAAGCCAAAAACTATCTCTTCCAAGTCATAGATCGTCCAACTCTAGAAACGATTCTAAAGAAAGACACGACCAAGGATATTTGGGACTCCTTGAAACATAAGTACCAGGGATCAGCTCGAGTCAAATGTGCACAATTGCAAGCTCTTCAAAAATAGTGGGAGGTTCTTCACATGAAGACGGGTGAATCAGTGTCAGACACTTTGCTCGAACTCTCATACTTTCCAATAGAAAGAAAATTCATGGGGAGAAGATGGCAGACATTGACATCATAGAAAAGATCCTAAGATCTATGACTTCTAAGTTATGTTAGATAAAAGCTTGCGGTTTTCTTTAGTTAGTTTTTTCCCGTTTGTATCCAAATTAGTTAGTTGAATATTTTCTTTTGACAATTTGACATACACCTCGAATGGATTACCATATTTTTAGCTAGCCACTTGGGTCATTTTTAGTGTAGAATTGTTATCTTAATATGTCAATCTAATGAGAAAAAAATTATCGTGTTTCACCAACAATAAATCCCAAATCTTTCGTTCTCTTCCTCCTTCTATTATTTTCTTGCGCTTTCTGTTTTTTTTTCCTTCCAACAATGTTCTTTGGCTGTTTTTTCTCCGTCAAAGGATTTCCTTTCAACAGTGGCGAATTACTACATCAAGTGGTATCCGAGCAAGGTTTATCTACCGGTGATATGTCATTGTGGAGGAGCCAAGTTTGTCAAAGCCAAGTTGATTAGCTCAATTGCTTAGAATGTCGTGCTAATAACACACAGGTCCATTCAAGGTTGAAGAAAAACAAAAAATGCACCGAGGCACGAAAATACACACGTTGTGGGGTCCATCCCAGACAGGCTCACGCACTCCTCCATGCCGCCCCCGAGTGCCAACATCTCCATCACCGCCACCAAGAGGTCGGCGCCACGAAAACAGACGTCGAGTCGTCATCGAGCGAGTGATCAAGGAGACGATCGCTTCTATACAATACCCGATGCTGACGAGGTTCAATTACAACAAGTGGGCTTTGTTGATGCGCGTCAACCTACAGGCGCCAGGGTTGTGGCACGCTGTCGAGCCAGAGGAAGGAGAAATGATCGAGTATCGGGAGGATCGGCTGGCATTCGCTGCCATATTGCGATCCTCCGGTGGCAAAAGTGGTATAGGTGGCAAGAAGTAGTGGAAACCTCGCGGGCGCACGCGCGGGAAAGAAGGGAAACAAAAGATGGAGTCGACTGATGATGGGCCAATCTGGTGCTCGAACTGCGGGAAGAAAGGCCACCTAAGCAAGAATTGCTGGAGCAACAAGGAGGAAAAGCCGACTATTTTCGTGGTGAGCACATCGATCTTATCCGATGTCCCCAATTCTGATTCCAAATCCATGGAAGTAATCGACGGCGTCACTGCTCCGATGAGCGTCATCGGTAAGGGGTCGATAGATCAGCGGAAGGAGGAGCGAGTGTTTGCTCAGATCAGCGGAAGGGGCAAGCAGCAAGAGCACCGACGATGGGTCCTCGACACGGGGGTAACAAACCATATGACAGAGGCCAGGTCTGCATTCTTCGAAGGCGTGAACAGGCTATGCGACGGGTGTCTCATCGGCAAGCAGAAGTGCGCCCCCTTTCCGTCTCAAGCATCCTACCCTACCGGTGAGCCGTTGGAGCTCGTGCAAGGCTATATCTGCGGGCCCATCAAACCGGCGACCCCAGGCAGCAAGACCCTCTTCCTCTTATTGGTCGATGACAAAATTCGCTTCATGTGGTTGATCCTTCTGCAAGAGAAAAGTGAGGCGACAAAGGCGATTAACCGCATTCAAGCGCACGTAGAGGCCGAATGCAAGAAGAAGATGTGATTGCTACACATAGACCGAGGTAGAGAATTCTCCTCGATGAGCTTCGACAAGTACTACGACGAGCTCATCCTGTAGAGGCACCTAACGACGCCCTACTCTCCCTAGCAGAATGGGGTGGTGGAGAGCAAAAATCAGACCATGGTCGGGACGGCAAGATCATTGCTGATGACGACCAGGATGCCCGGTAGGTTCTTGGGAGAGCTTGTTATGATGGCCGTCTACCTCCTCAATCGGTCGCCAACGCGAAGCCTCGACGGGAAGACGCCACATGAGGCCTGGTACAACAAGAAGCCAGTTGTACATAATCTTTGAGTGTTTGGTTGTGTCGCGTACATGAAGATCATACGTCCCCACCTCGCCAAGCTCGATCCCAGGGGGCTGAATGTCGTCTTCATCGACTACGAACCCAAGAGCAAGGCATACAAGCTCTATGATCCTGTGGAGGAACGAGCTCACGTGTCACGCGACGTTGTCTTTGACAAGAACATCTTCTGGCAGTGGAACGACGTGGTCGAGGCGGTCTAGACTCTAGAACAATTCACGGTGGAATATCTCATCACTAAGCCAAGAGAAGGAGGAGTGCAGCACCGGGCACTGTCACCGCCACTAGCAGCTGCACCGGGCACGCCTATGCCAACATCGACCACAATTCCTACTATGCCCCCTAAACTAATGGAGTTTGCAACACCACGTACTACGGATTCGATGCTGGATGCTGACCACGATGATGGTCTGGCAGCCAGGTATTGAAGGATTGAAGACCTACTAGGAGGAGGTGAACCACCAGGACTGGCGGCGCGCGAGCTCGAAGAAAAGGTGGCCGAACTGCATGCCATCAGCGCGAATGAACCGAACTCCTTCGCCGAAGCAGAAAGAAACCCGTGCTGGCAGAACGCAATGCAGGAAGAGATGGCATCCATCACTGAGAACAAGACGTGGACTCTAGAGGACATGCCATCAGGACACTGAGCCATAGGGGTTAAATGGGTGGAAACTAAAGCATAACGAAGAGGGAGAAGTTTGAAGCACAAGGGTCGTCTAGTGTTGAAGGGCTACGTCCAGAAGCAAGGAGTAGATTTCAAAGAGGTATTCGCGCTGGTGGTAAGGTTGGAATCCGTCCGCCTGTTGCTAACGATTGCGGCACATTGCTCTTGGGAGGTCCACCACATGGACGTGAAGTCTGCTTTCCTCAACGGAGAGCTGAAGGAGACCGTCTACGTCCGACAACTACTTGACTTCCTGAACAACGACAACCCCGACAAGGTATTGCCCCTACACAAGGCACTCTACGGGCTTTGACAAGCACCACGAGCCTGGAATGCAAAGCTCGACAGTATCCTACTGTTGCTGAAGTTCAAGCGCTGTGCCTCTTAGCATGGCATGTACATGCACGGCCACGACAAGCAGTGACTGATCGTCGGAGTGTACGTTGATGACCTCATAATCAATGAAGGCCCAGCTCCTACTAAGGAAGGTCGCCACTACGACGACAGTCAATGCCACCAATTATCGCAGCATTGTAGGGAACCTGCGCCATCTGGTAAATAGACGCCTTAACCTTGCTTATTCCATTGGATACGTGAGTAGGCTTATGGAAGCACCTAGGGAAGAACATCTTGTGGTTGTCAAGTGCATCCTGCGATATGTGGCTGGAACTAGAGGCTGGGGTGTGAGATACTGTGTAGGGAGAGGAAAGGAGAAGCTTGAGCTGGTCGGCTACAGTGATAGTGATATGGCCGGTGATGTTGATGATCATAAGAGCACCAGTAGGATGATTTACTTCCTCTCAGGTAGGGTGATCTGCTGGCAATCAACTAAACAAAAGGTAGTTGTTTTGTCTTCTTGCGAAATCGAGTACATCGCCGCTTCGACAGTAGCCACACAGGGGGTCTAGCTTGCGCGACTGATGGAAGAACTCATCGGAACAAAAGGCGGTCCATCAGTGCTATACGTGGACAACAAAGCTACGATCTCCCTGATCAAAAATCCAGTTTTGCACGACTGGAGCAAGCATATAAAGATCAGGTTCCATTACATCCAGAAGTGTGCAGATCGGTGGCTTATCAAGATTGACTTTATCCGAAGAGAGGAACAGCTTGGAGACATCTTCATCAAGTCTCTGGTGCGGGTAAAATTTGAGGAACTTCGTTCAAATATCAACGTTCAAATAATAAGGTAGATATACCACAGGTTTTAGGAGAAGATTGTTAGGTAAAAGCCTTCGGGTTTTTTTATATAGTTTTTTCACGTTTTTACTCAAATTAGTTAGTTGAATCTTTTCTTTTGACAATTTGACATACACGTCGAATATATTACCATATTTTTAGCTGGCCATTTGGGCCATGTTTATAAGGAAGTGGCGTAGGTTTAGTTGGCCACTTGGCCATTTTTAGCGTAGAATTTTTATTTAAATATGTGAATCTAATGAGAAACAAATTACCGTGTTTGAGCAACAATAAATCCCAAATCTTTCGTTCTCTTCCTCCTTTTGTTATTTTCTTGCGCTTTTTGTTTTCTTTTCTTCTTCCAAAAATTTTCTTCGGTTATTTTTCCTCCTCAAAGGATTTCCTCTCAACAGTGGCGAATTGCTACATTAAGTTCGGCTATGTCGTTTGCTCGATTGAGAAGTCTAATGATATGTATTTCTTATCCATTGATGAGTTACAAAGTAGTCTCTTAGTGCACGAGCAACGCATGAATGACCATTTTTGTGAGGAAGAACAAGCTCTAAGAGTCACACATGAAGGAAATTTTAGCAGTAGAGGAAGAGGACGTGGTGACTTTCGAGGACGATGTAGAGGAAGAGATCAATAAAGATTTGACTGATCAACTGTGGAATGTTACAATTGCCATGGATTCGGACATTACCAATATGAGTGTCCTAAAAGGGAGAATGACAGCAAATTATGCATAAACCAATGAAGAGATTCTATTAATGGCCTATGTAGATGAGAAGAAATCTAAAAAGAACATTTGATTTCTTGATTCCGGATGCAGTAACCACATGTGTGGAAAGAAAGAACTTTTCTATCATATTGATGAGAAGTTTCAATAAACTGTGAAGCTGGGCGACAACTCAAGCATGGCTGTGATGGACAAAGGAAATACAAAGTTTAAAATAAATCAGATTATGCAAATAATCATCGAGGTATTTAATGTACCAGACTTGAAGGACAACTTGCTGAGTATCGGACAATTGCCAAAAAAAATGTCTCGCAATTCTTATACAAAAAGGAGGATGTAGGAATAATAATCCTGACAGAGGGCTGATTGCAGAGACTTCAATGACATCAAATATTATGTTTACTCTATTTGTTCAATGTCTACCAAAGGAACAATCCTGCTTCAATGCTATTATAAAAGTTTGAAGTGTTTATTACTTGGAGTTAGTGAAGAGTCAAAGGCATACAAACTTTATGATCTAGTCTCACAGAAACTAATTGTTAGTAGAGATGTGAAATTTGAGGAAGAAAATGGTTGGGATTGGCATAAAGCTCATCAAGCAAAAGTTACAGTTGATCTAGAATTAAGTAATGATACTTGCAATGAAGTTGAAAGCTCGGAGGATGAAGTATACAATGATGATTCATGTGAGTCAGCACAAGAACACTCATCTGCTGATGCTGAAAGAAGAATTAGGAGATCACAAAGATGGATGGATGATTATGAGAGTGGTGAAGATTTTTCTGAGGACAAAAATATTAGCTTTGTTTGTACGAGGTGATCCTATTCATTACATAGAAGCCGCCAAAAGCTCTAGATGGAGGAGTTACGAGGATGATTCATATCCGTACACAAAATCAAGTTATACGCATTATAACCAAAATTTTAAATCTTGATATTTTTTTGAAGATGGGTGATATGTTGGGGGTTTGTTTAGAGTAAAGTATAAACTAATGCCACTAGCATTAAATTTAAGGGAAGACGTTAAAAGATTTAGTTTGTGATTTGATTCAGCTTATGATTTAGTTTGTGATTTGATTTAGGAAGTTGTGTTTTGATTTGATTAGTTAGTTAGCAGTTACTATTTATTAGCTAATTTTTCTGTTTTCAGCTGTTTTGTGGAGTTATTTATATAGTTGTTTCAATTCATCCAATACATAAATTCGATTGTATATTAAATTTAGTTTCCTTCTTTCTTAACCGCCCAAGGCTTCAATTCTTCGACAAAGTAAAAGATTTTTTCTTTTGCGGACATGTCGCAAATGTCCAACATTAACACTAAGAGCTGTTTGATGTATTGTCGAATGTTTCCAGTTTTTTTTTTAATTCTCTTAATTTCCTCCTGGCGAGGATCTCTATATTCTCGGAAAAGAATTGAGTACGTAGTTTTTGTTTCAATATTTTCCATGCGTCCACAGTGCATCAACCATCCTGGATGTCTAAGTAATTCAACCTCCACCAAAACTTTGCATCCTCAACTAAGTGCGTTGTGGCTTGCGTGACTTTGGCTTCCTCTGTCATAGTGTTTGTTGCTCGAAAGTATTATTCGAGGTTCAAGATAAAGTAATCAAACCCTATAGAAGGGTTTGGGTTCTGGCACCTTTACCTTGTTAAACTACACAAGCCCTCCCTGAAGGGGCTTGGTTCCCGACCACTCTCATAGTGAGGTTCAGTCTGGTACTCAAATAGACCATTTCTGTCATAACCATGTCAATTGTTATCTTGACATCTTCAGAAAGTTTAATGACCATCTGGTAGCCGACTAGGCTCTGATACCAACTATCACAATCGCACCCCCTCGGGAAGTTTACAAGAGTTTCTTCGACACTCACTCTCAGCACCGAGCGTAACTCGAAATTGCATCACCAACGACTTGACGACGGGGGTAGAGAGCTTTTCAAAAGAGAGTTTGAAAGCAAGATTGAAAGCAATGTTTCAGGCTATAAGTGAGAAAGGCAACACAATGGTGTAGATAACATATAACTCCGTGTACGAAGAATTGATGACTAGTCGCATATCCTTTAGTACATTTTGAGGCCTTTTTGGTCTACTAGGGATAGACATGATTGTGTCGAAACGTCATAAACTTAAGAAATACAAAAAAGGAACTATACATCATGAAAGTGATAAAGGAAAGTAGTAAAGTGATACAACGTAAGGGGTTTGACATGCAATGAGTATGCGACCATGGGCAACATGCTTTGGACAAGCATGACCGTGACATGTAGCACTCAAAACAAAATTATACATAATTAGCTGCAAATAATTATTATCAATATAATCTGATCCATGTTTTTTTTATATTAGATACTCTGTGATCATACTTTTTCAGTTAAGAATATGGCTACCACTAATATATATGTCATGACTATTATGTGCAGAAAATTATTTAAATTAATTAACTTCAAATGTTCATAAAATTCATTTCAAATTTAAAATGACGTATCATATCATGGTGTATGTGTCCATACAAAACATATTGAATGATACCATGGTGTATGTGTCCATACAAAACATATTGAAGAAATATCTTGTGCCCGTAACATATAACATGCATGAGGTTCTGTAATTTCAAATCATGGTACATGGTTATGATTTACATCATTCTTCCATCCTTTCCATCACATAACTCTTGTCACACCTTATTTTTTTTTTAATCTTTGAATCCTGAATCACCATGGACTTAACAGTAAAAAGGAAACGAACTTAACGGTAAAAAAGCAGTAAAATTTTTCAAATTTGTAAAGCACGGGATGCATGAAATTTACCGTTCAATCTCATCAATAAATCTAACATAAATTAGTTTAAAAGTAAAAAATAATATCCATAAAGTCACATCAAAATAGTTTAGAAAAAAATACATGAATTTCAAGAAGCAAGATTAAAATAATATTAAAATAACAAGAAGGGAGGCGACTCAATCATAAAGGAGTCCTCCCTATAGTTGCACAGTTCCACATTCTCCCCTCATCAATACTTTCCATCTATACTTTCCATCCCTACAGTCTACTTTCCATCTATAAAAACAAAGAAGATCTGAAATGAGCATAAAAAAAATATTCAATAAGCACTTACTTGTAGGCTCTAATCAAAACTTCTTATATTCATTGTTTCTTATGCTATGTGCTCATATAGGGTCCTAAACTTGGCCAACTCTTTGACTTTGATTTATATCTAGTTCTTTTCGACTCTTAAAGTTCATATCTATCCTTCTCAGCCTCCTAAAGTTCATATCTAACCCTTTCCGTCACTTAAGGTTCATATACCCTACTTACTCCTATTCTAAGGGTGTAAGTCAAGGTGCATTCAGATTTGGGTGCACTTAGCCTCTAGTTTCCTACTTTTCAAAGTTCATTACGTCATTGCACTTCTCGTGTATAAGTTGAGGTGTCTGGTAAGCTCAAAGGTAATCTAATAGGTATGGAGGAGTCATCACTCGCAACAGATGACCTCTCAATCTACCTATAACTCCATATGTGTCTTTTACTAAGCACTAGCTAGAAGCTCCCTTAATGGCACTTAACAATACTCCTTACTCCTTCGCCATTCTAGGGTAGAATAGTGCAGGATTGGCTTTCCACTAAGCACAACCATAAATTCTTCTATAGTACTCTCTAATGTACCATGGTCCTAAGTGGGTGACGTTGCATTCATATATGCTGAGTAGACACTCACCAGTCGAGGTGAGTTTATGATTAGGAGTTCCACTCCAACAATCCCTACAAAGGCCTAGTTGACCCACGTTATCATAACAGACCCTAAATGTGGCTCACAGAAAGACTAATAGATCATAGTATCCTTTAGGTCATGTAGCATTTAGTCCATAAGTAAATCAGGCATATTTAGGTAATCCAACCTCCTAACATGATTCTAGGAGCATAATTGATATTAAACAATAAATCATACATATCTGCACAACATACATGCATATCAAGTAAAATATGGTAAAACATAGCATGTCATAAGCCTAATGAAATATTCAAATCAATAAGACTCAAGTTTTCAATAACAATATTCCTAAACGTGCATATCAAGCTAAAATAACTAATTCCATAATTCAGTGTTTAACTAATCCATTTCCATACCACTCATCCATAAATCATGTTAATAATCCTAATTGATACCTACAAGTATTACTTGCTTATAAGTATAAACGATGACTTACTTAGTGGTTGATTTTCCACGCTCAATTAAAGTTTTTAAGAATTCAAAATTGTTTCAATTAGGTCCTACGTTAAAGGCGAAAATTGGGTTAAAATTGTGTAAAGCATGTAAAAATAAGATTTCTAGTTCGGTTGACCAAAATCAATCCAAACGAACTGGTTGGGTCCAGTTTAAATGAATCGGTCTTGACCGGTTCACTTGGATCAGTCCTTCTTTCTTACATGATTTGCTCACCCAACAACGTTGTTTCTCCCTTTGTCAATTCTCATTCTACAGACCACGGTTGCTCTTTTGATCTTCAAGAAACTTGGAGATCTCCTCAAGCTAAATGTATACACATAAGAATTAGCTCAATTTCGTTAAGAATCAACGGAGATACCCGCCTCCAAAGCTTTCCAGAAAACCCAAACGACTCACCTCTGAATCTCGATTCGAGTTTGTTGCCTGCAACCTAACCATACAAAAATCATGAGATATGGTGTACGATGGGAAATTTGTGTCTGAAGATCACGTTCCTACCCATGTTCTTGGGCTCCTTGGTTGCAATTTTTGGGCGTTCCTACTTCCACCTTGACTCTACAATTTCCTCAGACACAATTTTAGGATGATTTACCTTCAAAATCACCTTTCACAGAATTTAGATGAATTTGGGTTTGTTATAAGGTGGACCGTATCAATAGTCTTATCATAATAGGACTCTCAACCTTATCCATATACTCTAGACCCTTTAAATTATTATTTGAACATCATCCTCTCGTATGTTAATTACATAATATTCAAGATTATATTAATAATCTTGGATTTTTCATGTGAGGGTATATGGGATGTGTGTAGAGAAATACTACACATCTAATCTTTTTCGAATAGAAGTAAAGACCAAGACCATGTTATGATTTTTTTTGAAATGATAGGTCCCAAACATCATTGCATGTGATTGCATTTCTTGACCTCAGTGGTGGAGTTACTTACTGATTATTTTTTAAAATACTCAAGCCACGTGCTACTCTTATTTTTCAGGTAAGGCAAGGCACCTCTGCACAGTTGACGACGTCGTAGTGATGACCATGAGACTGAAATTAGGTTAGATGCATCAATGTTATATGTAGCTTGTAATACCCGAATTTTTAGATAATTAATTAATTAAAAAAAATGGTAAGGGTCAACATAGGGCAAAAAGGGTCATTTTGCCCCTACTCATACTTGAGGAGTCTTGTTAGTTGGGTCATGATCAGAAAAAGAGAGAAGAGAATGGAGAGAAACTGGAGAAAGAAGAGAGAACGGAGATTAGGGTTTTGAGGTTGGAGGAGGAGATCTGATAAAAAACCGACGTCGGAGATCTGAAAATCCTTGGCCTAGACCTACAGTATTCTGAGGAAAGGTACTTTCACGAATCGCACCTTCCTATTTCGTCAAAAACGTCCAAGAACTCGAGCCTAGTCCGCAAATGTCTAGATCGAGATGTTTATCGAAATTTTCATGTGTTAGTGGCGTTTTTGAGTGATTCTTGGACTTTTACCTTCAATAGTATGATCTTCTCAAGTTTCGGAGTGAAAGCGGCTAAGATTTGCGTTCGAATCAGAGTTTCAAGAAAACGCGATTTTTTGTAAAAACTCATGTTTTTCTCCATATTCAAACTCGAATATTAAGACCGGTGATTACCAGAAAAATATAAGAAAAATATATTGAAGAAGTAGAATATGAGATCTACAATATTCGTAAAGAAAACTTGTTGATTTGGATTACGAATTGAAAGATATAAAAATTGAAACAAAATGGATCGAAAATGCGAAAAGCTCACATTTCTAGAAAATTTAGAAAAATGTAGGAGGAGAGAGAAGAAAGCCGCCACGCGTCAGCCGGCGTACGGAGGAGCGCGATAGGACCAACGAGTGACACGTGGAAACCGCAGGCTGGAGAGGCGCATCAGGCGCGCGCAATCGGGTCGGCTTGAGTCTTAACCGTGCGACTGAACCGAACCGGCCGCTGGCCCGCGACTGTGCGGGAAGTCGCGCACGTAGTACGCCCTCCAGAGCGCGTCAGTCACGCGTGTGGGCGCGTGAGTTACCTTTTTCCCTCCATTCAACCTCCGTTTGCTTGTTTTTCGCCTCGATTTCAACTCTGATCCTATTTTTATGTGAATTAGGACCTATCAAGGAAATTCCAGAATTTTTGGAATCCTTTCTATCAAGAAAACTCGAGCTTGGGAAGGCACGCGTCAACCAAGTAAGTAGCCATTTAGATTCCCACGAGCAGTACTTGTAGGAAACGCTTGGAATAAGCATGCATGCTATCATACCCATAAACCTAGCTAGCCGAACCTAGCATATTAGTATGGAAACAATGAAGATGAAATAAATAAGGAAATCTATGGCTTCTAGATATGAATGATTATGTAATCTGTTTAGATTGAGATTCTGATAATGTATGTATGCATGAGGAGGATGGGATACTTGTGAAATCTGCGCTCTGGGTGAAGATGGACGTTATCTGACTGTTGAGCATGTTTGTTAATATTGCATGAACTGCTGCGTGTTAACTCCTATCCATGATGATTGCTTGTGTTATCTTTCTTGTTGAATAGGAAGAAATTATGAGCTTAGATTAGGGTGCTTGTGACTAAGTAGGCTTGACGAGACCCTAGATTGGGGGACCTCTAGAATACCGTGCATTTAGACCCGCGAAACGATTACCAGCGGATCCAGAGCCACGAATTTCAAACCCGATAGGTTTATGAGACCTTGCACGAGAATCCCAGAGATGCATGAATCAGAGTCTAAGCCACCAAGTTCCACCCTAAAAAGAATAGTAGGTCACCACGGTAACTGTAGGTAGCCCGCTAGAGTTGAGCAATGTGGATAGTGTCATCAGAACCTCCACTTCCCTCTCTGCTCCGATATCGTACTGTCGAGACAGAGCTCCGGTACGGAGTTCGTTGAGCCTGGCAGATCCGGACAGGGAAGTGTGACAGGTGCCCAGACCTAGTGGTGATAGCTAAGGGGTCTTCTGAACAGGACTCCTGGGCCGTAGAAACCCGTCCCTGAGTGGGGGACGTGGAACCACTAGGATGACTTAATAGCTGACCGGCACACAGGGGGTCACACCCCAAATTTAGTGGATGTATGGTCACATGTGAGAGTTGTCAGCTAACCTCCATGGATGATGTTCAGAGAGAGTTATGTATTCAGATCAAGCCATACGATCCCCTCAGTCTTACTTATTAGGTCGCGCCTCACCTCAGGACACTGATCATTCCACTGCATAAGATGGGCAAGCCTTCTAAGATACAGAAAAGAGAGTTGTAGCGTGATTCGCACTCACTAGAACCTAGAGATAAGACCGTGTATATCTACTCAGATAAGGATGCGAAAAGAGCCTACAAGTAGGTTGCTTACTGAGTATATTTTTATACTCACCCCTTTCTCCCCTTTTTTTTCAGGTACCAGTCGATACGGGGAGGCGTTCGAGAGCTGCACTGTCATAGAGGGGTGTCGTTCCGAAGCGTCAGTCCCTTGTCGGTCTTTTAGAGTCCTTTATCCGTTTTCATATTTGGAGTCTTTTGTATTTCCTTTTATATTTGTAATTCTCATTTGTAACATTTGACTTTGATTTTATATTTAATTTTGGTATCCTTGATTTCTTTTTCTTGTTTTTAAATTTTGCCAGATTTTTACCTTCTATTTTATTTTCTATTTTATTTTTATTTGTTTTCGATTTCGTCTTTTTAGTCACGATTCAGTTTTTTTGAAGCCCAAAAAATCGGGTCATGATAGATTGGTATCAGAGCAGTCGGGTTTTTGATTCTGTAGACTTTTTCTTCGGATAGAGAGTCGTACACCTCTATGACTCAGCTCGACAACATGCCTCGCCGCGACCAGGTACGCAGTCTAACCTTGTTAGTAGGTTATGATATGATTTAACGCCAGTAAGAACTTGATGTATGTTTTGGGTTAACGCCTTAGGGTGTTAAAAGTTAATATTCCCTCTATATGTTGATGCTAGATTCGAGTTATTGTGAGGAGGCCGAGAGGGGTCATATTTTAGTTTACTGCCTTAGAAAGACGGAAAGGTGACTCCGCAGAGTGCGTGACGTCCAACCCATAGAAATGTACATGAGACTTTTTAAGGCCCAGTACGAGATCATATACCTATGACCCAGCCTCCCATGACCATAATTCTAGATGTCAAGCATGCCTCCGTGGAGACCACGTAGTAGGCCTAGACAATATAGAGTTGTCTTGGTGCAAACTACATAGTAGACCCAGAGAATATCGTTCTTACAAGTAAGGGCGACCACTATAGGAATTAAGCACCCCTCAAGCGAACCATTTTCACGAGTAAGTTTGGTTAAGTTTGAAGTCGAGAAATAAGATTCACCAACAGAGAGAGTGAGGCTATGGAGGCCATGGCTTCAAGGTTTGTTGGAGTCTTCATGAGATAAGTTTAGGTTTATGTACTTTTATAAGTGAGATGTGCGCTTTTATGCCACTAATGAGTCATGGGGGTGTAGGATATTCCTAGTAAAGGATCACCTAATGGATGACAAGTCGCTTTGGACCTTGATGAAGAGGACCAAGTCCAAAAGCAGCACGTGGTTATCAGGACCATAAAATTATGTTATAACCTATCCTTTGGTCAGGGCATGTATGCTCACAAGGTGAAGGACGTGGAACTGTCAAGGTAGTCCAGCGAACCTCTGGGTTGAGAACAACAAGAAAAGAGGTCTGGCTATGGCCATGCCTTCGCCGTCTGAAGGAAGAAAGTCCAGATGGGCATTAGTAAGAACCAACCCTTGTGTAGGTTATCCGGATTACAAAGAGTAGAACTCTAGTTTCATACACGAGTGTAATGCCAGACTTGTGAAGCATTCTCAAGTAGAGGTAGAACTTCCAAACAACGTGATTTTAAAAACTACCTGAAGGATAGTGAGATGGTGAATTGTAAACAAGTAAGACTAGCAGAGACATGATATGTCTCAGAGAAGACACTAGATGTAGCATCCTTGAAGCTCGAGGGAGGCTAGCTACCAAACAAGAGTTTTCAGAGAGTTCCCTAGGATTCTGTACAAGGACTTGAAAGGTTCATGTGCTCCAAAAAGCCAGTGATTAGATATCACTACGAGAGAAAATGTGACTAGCTCAGTCATAAAAGATACTACAGGGGTTAACCTAGGTGAATGTAGAGAACTCATGTAAGAACTCTTACTCCCAAAAGAGGCCGTACTTAGCCCAGATGGGTATTAGTACTTAAGCGAAGCACGTAACAGGGCGTCTCGCTGAGAAGAAAGTTGGCTAAATGAGATGAAACTACGAGGCTATTTTGGAGAAGTAGTAAAGACCGTCTCGACAAGGTCGGGATATCACCAGATGAGAACCAAAGGGGAAGACATACTTAAAACAGCCTTTAGAAGCCGCTATGGACATTATGAGTCCATAGTCATGTCTTTTGGTTTAATTAACGCTTCTGCAGTGTTTAAGGAACTGACGAATAGAGCGTTTAAGAAATTCCTAGACACCTTCGTGATTTGTTCATTGACGACATTCTGGTGTGTTCTAAGTCTGAGGTAGAGCATGTGGAACACCTGAGGAATGTTTTAACTCTACTGAGAACTCACCAGTTGTATGCTAAATTCACAAAGTGCGAATTCTGGTTGTAGGAGGTGACCTTTCTTGGCCACATAGTATCCAAGCATGGGACCCCATTCTCTCACCCGTTTGGCCTCCGTTTGCTTGTTTTTCGCCCTGATTTCAACTATGATCCTATTTTTATGTGAATTAGGACCAATCAAGGAAATTCCAGAATTTTTGGAACCTCTTCCGGCAAATAATTCGAGCTTGAGAAGGCACGCGTCAACTAGGTAAGTAGCCATTTGGATTCCCATGAGCAGTACTTGTAGGAACCGCTTGGAATAAGCATGCATGCTATCATACCCATAAACCTAGCTAGCCGAATCTAGCATATTAGTATGGAAACAATGAAGATGAAATAAATAAGGAAATCTATGGCTTCTAGATATGAATGATTATGTAATCTGTTTAGATTGAGATTCTGATAATGTATGTATGTATGAGGAGGATGGGAAACTTGTGAAATCTACACTCCGGGTGAAGATGGACGTTATCTTCCCGTTGAGCATGTTTGTTAATATTGCATGAACTGCTGCGTGTTAACTCCTATGCATGATGATTGCTTGTGTTATCTTTCTTGTTGAATAGGAAGAAATTATGAGCTTAGATTAGGGTGCTTGTGACTAAGTAGGCTAGACGAGACCCTAGATAGGGGGACCTCTAGAATACCGTGCATTTAGACCCGCGAAACGATTACCAGCGGATCCAGAGCCCAGAATTCCAAACCCGATAGGTTTGTGAGACCTTGCACGAAAATCCTAGAGATGCATGAATCCAAGTCTAAGCCACCAAGTTCCACCCTAAAAAGAATAGTAGGTCACCACGGTAACTATAGGTAGCTAGAGTTGAGCAGTGTGAATAGTGTCATCAGAACCTCCACTTCCCTCTCGTCTCCGATATCGTACTGTCGAGACGGAGCTCCGATACGGAGTTCGTTGAGCCTGGCATATCCGAACAGGAAAGTGTGACAGGTGCTCAGACCTAGTGGCGATAGCTAAGGAGACTTCTGAACAGGACTCCTGGGCTGTAGAAACCCGTCCCTGTGCGGGGGACGTGGAACCACTAGGATGACTTAGTAGCTGACCAGCACACAAGGGGTCGCACCCCAAATTTAGTGGATGTATGGTCCCGTGTGAGGGTTGTCAGCTAACCTCCATGGATGATGTTCAGAGAGAGTTATGTATTCAGATCTAGCCATACTGTAACAGATCAAAAAAAAAAAGAGGCGAGTCGTCGGCAGGACCGAAAACTCCGGCGAACGCCAGAGTTTTCGTTCGCACACGACCCACAAAGGGCGGGCGAAGTCAGGATCGCGGAGGAAACACGAACCCGACCATCAGCCACCCCGAGAGCACCTGCAAGGAAGAAAAAAGGAAAAGGAAAAAGGGAAAAACGAAGGAAGAGGAAAAAGCTGACGAAACTCCGGCGAGGCCCAAACCTTACGAAATCGACGTCAAACTTCAATCTCACGTAACGAAAGTAATCCCAGAGACTTTTACATACACCGGGGATAGATTTAGGCGAGTCCTACACGTTGTACACCACCGACAAGGAAGATAGAGAGTCGGATCCCCAAACCCTCTCAGATCCGGGAGTGTTAGGCCGTTACGTTCCAAACAAATCCCAAAAACGAGATTAGGGGAAGAAGGAGACTCGAAAACGGAGAAAAGGGAGGGAAAAAGGACGGCGAAGTGACGTCACGGAGGGAGAGGACGGTCATTGGAAATCGGCGAGGAAGCCGAGCGAAGAAGACGAAGTTCGACCCGAACGTCGGACCCCGCGACCCGAACCGAACCCAACCCACACTGACCCAATTCGGTCGACGAAACCTCCCATAGCCCAAAACGTTTTGGCCCAGCCCAAAAACCAGTTAAGGCCCAGCCCACCTAGACAGCCTCCAGCCTTGGCCGACCCGTCGCTCGCGGCCAACCCAGACCCGCGAGCTCAACCTGAAAACCCGCGCCTCGACCCGGACCGTTGTACGTGTCACTCTCTGGTTGTGCCACGTGTCACCTCGGCAGCGCAACACCCCTCGGCTCGACGGCGGCTTCTCGGCTCCGGTGGCTTATCCGGCTCGGAAAACCTGTTTCCGACCCGTTTGTCACTGTTCCGACCCTCCCGGACCTGGTTTCGGCCCCGTTTAAGGTAAATTAGACCATTTTAAGGACGTATGTCACAATTTCAAGTTGGATATTTATGATAATTGTGAAATACTAACGAAGGTGTCGAATGATCCAATAGGAACCAACCACCCACGGAAGCGTAGGACGTTTTACGAGGAGCTAGGAGCTTACGTTATATTTTAGGGAGTACTTTGGCTAAGGCCTACCAAGTAAGTGGCTCACCCCATCGTAGGATTATGCGTTGTTGTTGTGTGATGACACGTGCCCGTGGTTTCGCACGTGTCATGAAATAGTGCATTGAATTGTGTGTTTAAATACGTATCTATGTGAACGTAATTGTATGCTATGTATGCTTTGTAATCTGATACGATATGTAATGCATGTGACGTTAAGTTGTTCTTGAATGGTTGTGACATGATTGTGTGGAATGTTGAATATTAATTGCATGAATTGTATGACATGAAATAAGGTAGATACATGAGAACAAAACCCCAATAGAGTTATGTATGGTACGTAAATAGGGAACGAGGTTGACATGTTTGCATGGAACGTAACTGAGGGGTTATGTTCACTAATGATAATATAGTATTAATGGGGACCTCATGCATTGTGTGTGTTCATGCATCTGGGGGGATACCCCCATTCCATCACGAGGGTACGGACGCGTACACCCAATGGCAGGGCAACGATCGTTATGCCTCGCATAACGCTGCCTTGACGGTTACTAGTTCTAACGGGTCCCGGCATAAGGGGCTCCCAGAGTATGTCCACCGGGTAATGAAAGTGCCCCAGCGGTGTGCGAACTAGCTGGTGAGCCCATACTCGCACGTATGGGCTGTGTGTAGAGTATATGGTACACGTCTAGAGTTACCTGTTAGGACAGCACCGTAGGAAAGAAAAACGAAATGAAACGAAAGATAGGTCCCATCATTTCATTGCTTGTGATTGTTGCATAACCCAGATAGGGGGGGTCACTGACTGAGTATTCTAGAAATACTCAAGCCTCGTGCTATATTTTTTTCTCCAGATAAGGGTAAGGCACCCATGTGAGATCGTCGGTGGCATCTTTCACCCCGGGACCGTGGCACATGCATAGGGCAGTCATCTTTCTTTTTGTCCCTTCATAGTATAGGTTAGTATAAGTTGAATTCGTTTTGGGTGATTAGTTTAGGCTAGTATAGGTTGAATTCATTTTGGGTGATTAGTTTAGGCTAGTATAGGTTGAATTGTATTTGCATAATAAACCTTAGGGTAGGATAAGAGATTTATTTCGGTTTTGTTCTTTTTCCTTTCTTTCCCTTGTATTTTTCTTTCACGAGGTAATAAAAGGCGAGTGTAAGTCGCATTAATGATAAGGGGCCCACTTAATGTTTATTCCGCATTTCAAAGTGTAATAATGACCTTAGACAAAATAGGTAAAATATTAGGGTCGTTATAGTTGGTATCAGAGCTCCAGGTTATAGATCTTGTAGACTAGCCTACAAAGTAGGCTTGGCATGTTCCATGGTCCAACTATCGATGCCCCGTCGTTGTCAGGTACACCTTACATAGCATTAGGGATGTATAGCTTTTGGTGGTATATTTAATGTGGTTGGCTTTAAATGTTGAAGAATATGATGTTGTATGGTTTCGTGTTGTGATGTGATCTGGTGTTAATGCATGCCTATATGTCATGATATTCATGCTTTCTGCTATGTGAGTTATACGGTAGGATGTAGAGAATATTATAAGTAAATCCTAAACTTAGCCAGGGTCATTATTTTGGTCTCTAGAACCATGCCGAACAGAGGACGTAGATGAGGTAGGAGAGGGAGAGGACGACCTCCCATTAGGAGAGGCGGAAGAGGGGAAGCCGAAAGAAGCGCTTCCCAAGAAGGGTCAACTACTGGACCCTATGCGTTTGTACCACCGACTGAACATATACCTCCCCTACAAACTGTATCACCTACTAAAAACGTACCTCCCCCACAAGCTGTACCCCCTCCTGAATACGTACCGCCCCCTCAAGCTGCACCACAGGCCGGGTTAGACCCCGCCACAAGGATAATGTTGGAATCACTTCAAACGACCATGCAGACCATGCCGGCCACACAACAGGCCACGTTATTAGCTACGCAACAAGTCGCGGCAATGGCCACGCAACCGGCCAACGCGGCGGCCACGCGACTGGTGGGTGCGGAAGCTATACAACCGGCCAACAACTCGCAACCGAACAGAGGTGCGAATTGGTTAAAGGATTTCAGACGGTATAACCCCCGTCCATTTGTTGGTTCAAAGGAAGATCCCACAGCGGCCCAGATGTGGATCGCAAACATGGAGACGACCTTTGAATCAATGAGATGTCCTGACGAACATAAGGTGGCATGTGCGACGTATGTTTTACAAAAAGATACAGAAGTGTGGTGGTCAGATAATATGCCGAGATATTCACCTAGGAACAACTGTATGCACAATCTGTGGAGAAGTTTGACCGAGATCTCAACCCGGAGACGAAAATCTGAGAATCGTCCGAGAACGGTAAGTGAACTTCCGATGCTCTTAACCCGTCTGGTAGTCAAGCAAAAAATTACGAAAAAAATACTAGGACGTAGCCCGTAACACGATCTAGAACTTTATCGAAGAAATCATATCGATCCAAACTACGGATCAAAAGATATGAAAATCGGAAAAGAGCACTGTGTTACGGATTACAGAGGACGGAGATGAAAAAAAAAAAAGAAGTCGGCCGGCGAGCGGCGGAGGGCGGCATGACAGGCGCCAGACACTCGTCGACCGTCGGCTGGAGCAACGGAGCTCCAGCGAGGCGACGACACGTGTCGCCTGCAAAGCCCAAGCCGAACCGCGAACGCGAGCCGAGCCGGACTGAATCAGACCGGCCGAACCGCTAGCACGAGCCGAGTCAAGTCGAACCAGACCGGTTGGCCCGCGGCTGCGCGGAAGCTGCCGCGCGTGGTAGGCGCGCGCGGCCTGTGACTGGTGCTATTCCACGCGCATGGGCAGCGCACATCCGGCGCGTGAGCGCGCGTGGATGGGCCGTTTTGGCCCGGTTGCCCTCTGTTTGCCCGATTTTTGTCCCGGTTCCAGTTCTAATACTGTTTACATGTCAATAGGGACCTAACTTAAGGAAATCAGTATTTTTGGACACCTCACGGGCAGAGAAATGCTAGCGAAAGGGCACGCGTCAACCAGGTAAGTCACCACCCGGTATTTAGGAAGGAATACTTGTAGGATTCGCTAGGATTGCATTCATGCTAGTAATTATGCCTCAGATTAGCTCTCCATGAATGAGATTAGATAGCTGATTATGATGGGTGTATTGGGTGAAATATTTGAGCCTTGCTTGTATGCTTTAAGCTTCCGTTGTACGTATGTATGCCTTTAATTTATGATTAGAATTGTGCATTCTGCGTTCCAGGTGCTTGATGGATGACTTCGCCCCCTTGAGCGCGAACCTCGTGTTCTGGGTGCTTGATGGAGGCCATCGCCCCGTTGAGCCTGCGTGCTTAGTTTACATGGATTATACATTATGACGTTACAAGCTGGTTGCATGCATGCTCTGTTATTTTCCATGGCCCAATTCTATGATAAGATTAGGGAATTGCTATTAGGAGCGATAAGTCGCTCTAAACCAGACTTAACCTTCCCCTAGGAACTTAGCGGAATTACCACGACAACAAGATACCTTAAGAGTGTTCATAAATTACTAGTGTGAGGACGGAATCTATAGCTTCGTGGGAGGACCAAAGGTTCTTGACCAGTCCGTACTACTCTTAGCCATTTCACATGGGAAATGTGTCCCCACGTCGTACAGCCGATTAGCTGCATGGGAACGGGTTTGGTCGCGCCCCCCATAGGAGGACCACATGGGCTTAGGAGGTATTCAGCACACCCCTAGGCTAGATACCATGTAGTCCCAGATAGCCATGTCGAGGTAGCGCCTCATAGAGAGATACCGACCATATCAGTTTAGCGTAAGGAACCTCTAGGTGTCTAATGAAAGGTTGATGAACCGGTGAAACCCAAGGGGCGAGCTCCAAGGGGTTACGATCAGAACTAGATGTCCTAGAACCGGATCAAGAGACCGTGAGAACCTGCTAAAATAAGGATGCGAAGAGAGCCTACAAGTTGGTGGCTTACTGAGTATAATTTTTATACTCATCCTTGCTATGTTTTCCTTTTTCAGGAGCGCGAGGTGTCGGTCAGGGGTGGGCGTGATGGAGACGGGGATTGTCACAGAGGAATGGGTTGTCCCAAGGCGCCAGTCCGGTCTTTACTTTGTATTTGCAGTCTTTCGATATTTGTTTCCAAACTGTCAAATGTTTTGTTTGTCTGTTGTTTAAAAACTTTATTGAAATTTAAGGATTTTCTCTGTCTCATTTTTAAACTATTTCGTACATGCGTGTGTCATTCTTAGTCACGGCCCGTAGTAAACTATTGGGTCGTGACAATTAGCCTCACCTTCTTTCTATTAATTATCTTTTATAATTTGTATAAAAGGTAGGAATTTAGGTGTACTTTTCCATTTATTGTTTAGGTTATACCTCTCTTCATATGCGAGAAATTTGAGATGATAAACACAACGATTAGCATGTGGCATAGCCTGGTTTATAAAATCTTGAACTGGAAAGCTTAAGTTTTATACCGTTTAATTATAGTTTTTGTGATGGTTAAAGATTACCGTTTAATCGGTGGGCGTGAAATTCAATTGTTGATATCTTCCGTGCTTTGAAACGAAGAAGATGGCAGATATCAAAAAACAGTTTTGAGGATTTTGATTTAGAACTTTCCTTTCCATATTAATTTATAATAACCTTTTTTCCGCATTTTCATTTTTTAATATTTTAGTCTCGTTTATACCAAATTTCTAAATATTTTAATCAGTTTTTTATTATATCAATTATTTTTAATTTTGCTTTCCTATTTATTTTTACTTAACCTAAAAAAATCTTAAATGGGGAGGTTTGAACCCAACCAAATCAATCTAAATTTATTTTTAGTTTTAAAATATACATTTTTTTTAGTATTAAAATATATTTATTTTTATTTTTATTTTATTTCATCATTTTTTATTATTTATTCTTCGACCACTTTTTAAAATAAAATTTAACTATTTGTAAGATAATTTTTTAAAAAAAATTAAATTTAAGTTATGAATTTTAACTAATGTCTGAACATGAATAAATAAATATTTTACGAACTAACATTTTATTTTTATTACAAAATATTAATAAATGATTGGAATAGTCTCAACCAACAAAATCCAAAAAAATTAGTTCAAGGTTGGTCGGTTTCATTATTTAATAAGGATTCTGTTTTTGTTAAAAAAATTTACTAACTTTAACAGCCCATCTATGAACCCTCCCAATTTATTTATTATTTACCATTCTAAATTAAAAGATAAAAGTGAATTATAAAATTAAACAATATCTTTCATATAGTGTTATTTAATATTAAATAATTTCATGATTTAAATTTTTTCACATTCACTCAAATTTTCCATCCTTAATTTAATAAAAAAAATATATTTTAAAATAATTTCAAAATTTAAGGATAATTTTCTTTTTAACCCATTTTAAAATTAGAGGTATTTTGTATCATTACCTATTATATTTTATAGGGAGGTTAGGGAATTATTTTTATTTTTCTTAACTCAACATATTAATGAACTCAAATATTTTATTCTTAAATTTATTTGGAATTCACACTTTATTTTATTCTCTTATTTTTATATTTATTTTTATTCTCTTACTTTTTATATTTATTTGTTTACTTTAGTATAAAAATGAAAACTTTGGAGGAAGTTAAATAAGGTGATTGGACAATGTGGGAGAAAATACATTGTATATTATAAAAACTACATAGCGTCACAATTGCATCTTCTTGGGACATTTATAAGTGATTGTGCGACACTCACTCTCAGCGCCGAGTGAGTCAGCCTACTCGAAATTGCGTCGCCTATAGCCTAATGACGTACGCTCAATACTCTAGCCCCATTTTTTAAAAATACTTTTAGAAAACGGAGGCAGAAAGATTTTGAAAAAGAGTTTAAAAGTAAGATGTTATAGGCGGTAAGCGAGAAAGGCAACACAAGGGCTTATATATCATATAACGCTAGGTAGGAAGAATTGACGACTAGTTGCATCCCCTATAGTACATTTTGAGGCATCTCAGATCTACCAAGCGTAGACATAATTATGCCAAAATGTCATACACTTATGAAATATAAAAGAGGAACTAGACATCATGAAAGCGATAAAGGAAAGTACGATAGTGATACAACGCAAGGGGTTGGGTATGCGGCCATGAAAAATATGCCTTGGACAAGCATGACTGTGACATCCTCTCCCACTTAATTGGTTAACATCCCCATCAACCGTCTCACCTTTTCGAACTCTTCTATCTAAACTGCAGTCGATTTCGGTCGTCAGTGCGTTCCCAGCTTATTTTTTTTGCCTATGATAGCCATTTCTACCTCACTAGGAATTCTTGCACGTTTTTCCTGGTGTTGTCGATGTGACGTGTTCGTTCAGCCAAGATCTCTTCTACTTCTTTTTTGCTTGTATCTTTCATAGTGACTGGGGATCGTATCACTTCATTACCTTGATGGTCGTCATCGTCTGGATGATATGGTTTCAAGCTACTTACATGGATGACAAGGTGAATATTTATCCATGTCGATAGTTAAAGGCGACATGAAATCTTCCCGACTTTATCGATGACGTCGATGAGCCCTTCGTACTTTCGCACTTTCACACTAGTCTTTGGTCCCTATTTCCTCATAATCGAAACTGTTCTAGTCTCACCTTGATCAGAATATGGTCATCATCTTGGAATTTCAATCGAAACTGTTATGCTCTCGTAGTGTTTCGCTTAACTTGTTTGCTTGTAGATGAGCTAGCATGCACAGGATCACATGTTCGCTGTTCCAACTCAAGACATTGCAGCCTGGTTTACTCTACTCGACTTGTGCTCAAACTGAAAGCAAAATTTTGCCACACATTTTTGTCAACGTGCTTACTTTGAGGATAACTTAGACTGGTCAAAAAAGTGGCACATGGAGTTGTTGTAGGTCCTGAATGGCTGCTTTCCTCGGACAGTCATATGCTCTATGGACCCCCTTACATATAAAACAGGTCGAGGGAGGTTGGTTGTACTGGTTTTGATGGAGCCCTCTCCATGAGTTCTCATATCTTTTTTGGGAGGGTTTATGGTCTCTACTTTTCGTGCCTGTTCTCTCGCCTCCCTCGCTCTTAGAAGAGTTGGATTGATAGTTCCTACTTCCCCCGCTCAAGGAGGGTGGATTTCATCTTACATCGTGAGACTGTTTAGTGCTTAGGTCGGTGAAAAGTTCTTGAACTCGCTACTCATATAGTTTGGACTTTGCCCATGTTAAAAGATTTAGTTTGTGATTTGATTCAGGAAGTTGTGTTTTGATTTGTTTAGTTAATGAGCGATTACCATTTATTAGTTAATTTTTCTCTTTTTGGTTGCTTTGTAAAGCTATTTATATAGTTGTTTCAGTTCATCCAATACATAACTTCGATTATATATTAAATTTAGTTTTCTTCTTTCTTAACATTTGGTATCAGAGCCTGCTTACCTTGAAAAGTAGCAGCCTTTTCAGGATAAGAGGAGTGATATGGCGACGGAGAGTAGCTTGTGCAACCATCGATTCCAAAGTTGGATGGACATTATGATCACTAGTCCATGATGATGGAAAACCTTCTTATATCAAAATAATATTGGACTGTGTTGGAACAAGGAATTTCTGCAGTAGAAGGAGAAGTTCTTTTAGAAGGACAAAAGAAAGCAATCGAAGATCTCAAGTTAAAGGATTTAAAAGTAAAAAACTATCTCTTCCAACCCATAGATCGTCCAACTCTAGAAAACATTATGAAGAAAAACACGACCAAGGATATTTGGGACTTCTTGAAACAAAAGTATCAGGAAACAGCTCAAGTCAAACGTGCACAATTGCAAGCTCTTCGCAAAGAGTGGGAGGTTCTTCACATGAATACGGGAGAATTAGTGTCAGACTACTTTGCTCGACTTCTCATAATTTCCATAAGAAAGAAAATTCATGGGGAGAAGATGCCATACATTGACATCATAGAAAAGATCTTAAAATCTATGACCTCTAAGTTTGACTATGTCGTTTGCTCGATTGAGGAGTCTAATGATCTCGATTCCTTATCCATTGATGAGTTACAAAGTAGTATCTTAGTGCACGAGCAACGCATGAATGACCATGTTTGTGAGGAAGAACAAGCTCTAAAAGTCACACATGATGGAAGTTTTTGCAGCAAAGGAAGAGGACGTGGTGGCTTTCGAGGACGAGGTAGAGAAAGATGTCCACAAAGCTTTGACAGATCAACTGTGGAATGTTACAACTGCCATGGATTAGGACATTACCAATATGAGCTTCCTAAAATGGAGAATGACAGAGCAAATTATGTAGGAACCCATGAAAAGATGCTATTAATGGCCTATGTAGATGAGAAGAAAGCTGAAAATAAGAACATATGGTGAGAAGTTTCAACAAACTGTGAAGCTGGGTGACAACTCAAGCATGACTACGATGGACAAAGAAAATGTAAAGTTTAAAGTAAATGATATGCGAATAATCACCAAAGTATGTTATGTACCAGACTTGAAAGACAGCTTGCTGAGCATCAGACAGCTGCAAAAAAAAAGGTCTTGCACTTCTTATACAAAAAGGAGGATGTAAGATTTATCATCTTGACAGAGAGCTGATTGTAGAGACTTCAATGACATCAAATAGGATGTTTACTCTATTTGTTCAATCTCTACCAAAGGAACAATCCTGCTTCAATGCTATTATAGAAGATCCCGCAAGAACATGAAATTGACGATATAGGCATCGAAGTTATGTTGGACTAAGGACATTTCAAGGAAGGACATGGTGTTGAACACAACTCTCTATGGAAAACACTCGCACACTTTATTAAAACCAATCGAGAAGAGATTACAAGATACTCTGTAGAATAGTACTACACTTTGTGCTTTTTATTTCTTGGGATGATAAACTAAGTAGGGTGGAGTATTCATACTAGATGATAGACAATCTATTCCTAAAATTTCTCAACCTATTTCCTGAAGTATCTAAATCATTTTCCTAAATTTATTTCTAAAATTCTTAAATCATTTTCCTAAATTTATTCCTAAAATTTCTAAATCATTTTCTTAACCTACAATATTGGGCTTAACCCTATTGGGCTAGTGATGATATTTTAACAATCCCCCTCAACATTAATCCTCATTCGTTGCACCATGTTGAGCTGACAGCGGAAACTCTCATGTTTGCCAGTATTCAACCCTTTTGTAAACAAGTTTGCCACTTGATCATCTGTCTTGATCTGCTGCATCTCAATTTCTTCCTTTAGGTCTTTCTCTCTAATAAAATGGTAGTGTACCTCCACATGCTTTGTTCTAGCATTAAACACCGGATTTTCTGCTAGGTGAATCGCAGATTGGTTGTTGCAATGAAGTTGTATTGGATATTCAATTTCCTGGTGCCAATAATCCATCAAGAGTTTTAGCCATGTATTTTCCTGAGCTGCTCCGGCTGCTACTTTGTACTTTGTTTCTCTAGTTGACAATGATACTGTTGGTTGTCTTTTGTTACACTAAAAAATTGTTCTCGAACCGACCTCGAACACATACCCAGTGATTGATCTTCGGGTATCGTGGTCTCCTGCATAGTCGACATCACTTTATCCAGCTAGCTTGCATTCTTTGCTACTTTTGTACAAACGATCGTAATTGATTGTATCTTTGACATATCTCAAGGTCCATCGAGCTGCATCCAAATGAGGCTTCTTCGGACATTGCATATACTGACTAACGACTCTAACTTCATTCTCAAATTTCTTCGGTTGGTCTATGTAGAACTCTCTGTTTAACTCTCCGTGCAAGAAAACATTCTTCATATCCATTTGTCATAATTTCGAATCTTTATTTACCACAAGTATTGGAAGAACTTGTACGATATTGATCTTTGCCACTGGACTAAGCGTTTCATCATAGTCTAGTCCATATTGTTGAGAGAACCCTGGATCTACAGTCTGAGCTTTATATCTCACGATTGATCCATCTGGGTACACTTTATTTTGTAAATCCACTTACAACAGATAGATTTAACATCTCCTGATCTTGGCACTAGTTCCCAAGTTTTATTTTTCTCCAAAGCTATAGTTTCTTCCTCCATTGCCTGTTGCCAAGCCGTATTTTGTGATGATTCTTCATACATCTCTGGCTCTTTAACTTCGTCCTCTATAATAACTATATCGATATACTCTAGATTTGGCTTTTGGATTCTTTCTGACCATCTAAGTCGTTGAGATGCTATTTCCTTTTCACCAGGTTCGCTTGGTTGAGTAACTTTTTGCTCATCAACATCAGTGTCACTCAAATCTCCATGCACATTAGCATTTTAGCAACTGTGTACAGTTTGCTCCCCCGTCTTCTGTGGAATAATTTCTTCATTCCTATCCAAGCCTGATACTACTTCCTTCTCTGAGGGCCACCCCTCTTCTATTGCACCACTTTGATCGTTAATCATGTGGTTTGAGTATCCTGAATCAATGATCCAGTCGTCCTCATAATCAATATGTTCTCTCATCATTGCCATGAGCTCTAGCTCATCTTCTTCTATGACACATATTGCCTCTTCATCCCATTCATCCTCCATCACCTTTTTGGATATTGCCACATTACTTTGAACAAAAATTTTCTTAGACGAACAATCCCGGGACATGTGGCCCTTTTCCCCACAATTGTCGCAGATGCCTTCAAATCTCTTCCATTGAGAGTTATTGTTATGCAAACCGACCACGCCCATCTCCAACAGCAAAAATAGGGTGTTTTATCAATTTCATCGCTGATTTTAGTCGAAAAACTTGGATTTTCTTCTTGGCTGAAAAATCAGAAGTGGTCTCCATTTTTAAAAGATTCAAGAGTATGGTTGAAAAAGAACCTGGTATATACTTGAAGGGCTTGAGAACTTATCGAGGTGGTGAATTCACATCCAAAGAAGACTAAGGCTAACACTCATTCTTCCATAGCTCGACTCTCTTGCTAGCATCCTGAAGTTTTCAGTATGACCACATTTGTGATGCAACTCACCTAAACAATAAGGATAAGTTTCTCTTTTTTGTTTTTGTTTTTTTGTTTTTACATCCAATTACCTTCGATTCAGACACCTCTATTAGTGATGCAGATTTCCTGACAACGAGCAATTAGGACAATTTGTTTGCTCTTTTTTTTTTTTTTTTAGAATTGTTTTAATACCCTCAAACTTAACCTAGCCATTGTCCTCAATGAGCATTGCTGTGGGTGTGGAATCATTCTTGGAAGTAGATTGAGGTGTGAAAGCTCTTGTTTATTATTTTTGTTGGGAAAATGGTTTAAGGTTGGGTGAATTATGAGAATCCTTGCTGATTAAGATGGATTATAATAGATTAGATCCTCACCTTAACTTTGATGAATACTCTTCAATTTGAGCTTTAATTTCTTTAACCCTTTTTTTTCAAGTTATATATATTTTTTTTAAGGAAACACACATCTCACCTTACTGTTTTATTTATTATCACATTGAAGCACTTCATATTAGATCCCTAGTTCTTGCAGAAAACATCCCTACTGCATATTCAAAAATGCCTGATATGTTACCTATCTAATAAAGTTCATGTTTCTAGCGTGCATGCATGGACATCATTCAAAATTATATGCAGTCAACAAAACAAAAAATAGACAACAAAATATGGATGCATGCTTCAAAATAAGATAACAAGATTTTAAAGGGTGTGTTTGAATTCCCTTATCTATAGGCATCGTGAAGATTCTTTGCAACTTCATTCTTTTAGAATTTTCTCCACAAAACTTGGAAATATTGCTGCTGTAAATCTACTATCTGTCCAGCTGCTCGTGCTGCTGTAAGTCTGCTGCAACATGTGAATTATGATGTCTAGCAGCCCCTTTCTTACCATTTCAAGCTTACCCGAGAATGCACAAGGATTATTTTCTGTCTATTTCTCTTTTTCATACAAATTTCTTTCCTTGGGGGGTTATAAAATCTTTTAGAATGTTCCTTCAAAAAATTTCTTTGGTGGTGGTGCCTTGCCATGTAGTTGGATGAGAAAGTGCAAAACATTTAAATAAAATAAAACCACATGCAAATGAAAATGAACTAGGCAATTATGTGGCAACGTGCACTAGAAGAGAATAATATTTGTCATCAATCAATCACATCCTAGCATGCACTAAGTGTAATTAACCTCCTGCTAAAATTACCTAACCACATCTAAATCTCCCTAATTCATCTACAAAAATTGGCTAACTTCCTTGAGGAATACGAGTCATTCACGACAAAAAGTAAAATAAAATCTAAAAATCTATCATTCTAAGGAAAGTGAAGATAACTATTTAAAAACAATTGTGTAAGTGCATAATAAAAAGAGAAATAAAAACTAACTTTACTTGGAGCTTCGTATATTTGTTTGCAAATTGTGACTAGCTCCCTCTTTCTCTTTTAATTTTTTTTTTAGTTATCCATTGTCTGATGCCCCTTCGGAACTCTTCATCCTGCCATGGGTGGGAATAATTTCGTGAAGTCTATCTCCCATATATCAAATAGTTTTCTTATAAGATGTAGTTCAAGGGTGTGTCATCAATAGATAACTTCATTGATGAATTCATTCTTTCCTCTAATTCCAGTGATTCAAAAACTCTTACAGTTTTCTCCAATTCTTGTTGTGTAGTGCAATTATTCCAGCTACTATCTTCTTCTTATTGCTGTTTCCAACTATTAGTTGCTGGATTCTCTGTCAATTTATAAATTGCTGAGCATTTCTCTACTACGGCTGGATATTTCATGTTGTCATTCATATGAAATTCTATTTGTTGATCATTCATTCTCAACATTATAGTTCTCTTGTGGACATCTACCAATGTTCTTCCGATTTTCAAAAATGGTCTCCCCAAGATGATTGGTACATCATGGTCCGCTTCATAATTCCAAAATGATAAAATCTGTTGGAAATATGAACTTGTCCACTTGAATTAGGATATCTTCGATTTTTCTTTCTGGATGAGTGAAAGATCGATCTGCTAGTTGAAGCGTGACTGTAGTTGGTCTAGCTACACCAATACCTAACTTCTTGTAAATAGACACCAACATTAGATTAATGCTTGATCCCAAATCACATCATATTCGACCTTGCTTCTTCCCTCCTATTGATATTGGAATTGTGGATGAACCGAGGTCTTTCTCCTTCAGTGGGATCTTGTTTTTCAATATTGTAATACACTTTTCAGTCAATGGTACCACCTTGAATTCTTCAAACTTTCTTCTATTGGTGTGCACATCCTTCAAGAATTTCACATAATTTTGCATTTGCTTCAAAGCTTCCACTAATGGTATGTTTATATGAATTTCTTTAATATATCCATCAACTTCTCAAAGTGGGCTTCTTCCTTCTTCCTTTTTATTCTTTGTGGAAAAGGAGGTGCTGGTGTGTATGTTATGCTTTCTTGTCCAAGCTTCTAATCGCAAATCCCTAGGCTGATCATAGTTATGAGCCATAGAAAATAACAGAGTGTGCATGCAACCGTCGTCTAACATCAGAATATATAATTCATACAAATTAGGCACGCAGGCTCAACGGGGGGATGGCCTCCATCAAGTACCCGGAACGTGAAATTTGCGCTCAATGGGGCGAAGTCATCCATCAAGCACCCGAAACGCGAAGTACACAATTCCAACATGAATTAAACACATGCATACGTACAGCGAAAATTTAAAGCATAATCGCACGCTCAGATAATTCACCTAATAATTCACATAATATTATACATCATCAGCTCATAACAATCAATCATAGGAGGGTACCACCTAAGGCAATTAACTAGCATGCATGTAGTCCAAGCGAATCCTACAAGTATTTCTTCCTAAACGCCAGGTGGTGACTTACCTTGTTGACGAGTGCCCTTTCGCTAGCATTTCTATGCCCATGAGGTGTCAAAAAATCAGGCAAACAGAGGGCGAACGGACCAAAACGGGCGTCTCAGATGCCGACTATGGGCCAAACACGCGCGAGGTAGTGCGCCAGTCGCAGGCCGCACGCGCGACTACTTCTGCGCAGTCGCGGGTCAGGCGGTCCGATTTAGCTTGGCTCAGCATGAGATTGTGGTTCGGCTTGGGGTTTGCAAGCGACGCATGTCGTCGTTTCACTGAAGTTGCGTTGCTCCAACCAATGATTAACGTGTGTTCGATGCATGTCGAGCCGCACTCTGCCGCTTGCCGGCCGACACGCGGCTGCCGAATTTTTTTTTCTTCTTCTCCTTCTTCTCTCTCTCCTACAATCCGTAACACAGAGCCATTTTTCCATTTTCATATCTTTTGATTTGGAGTTCGGATAGATATGGTTTGTTCGGCAAGGTTCTAGATCATGTCGCGGGCTACATCGTGGTATTTTTTGTAATTTTTTCTTAACTGCCAGACGAGTTAAGAGCGTCAAAAGTTTGCTTGCCGTTCTCTGACGATTCTCGGATCTCCACTTTCGGATCGAGATTTCGGCCACACTTCTTCACAGATCATGTGTAGAGTTGTTCGTAGGTGAATATATCAACATTTTAGGACTCGATTCACATAGGACATGCTCAGATTTGAAAAATGTCGTTCAGAATCTTACCTTGCGAAACATTCTTAGATCTTGACGGAGCGTCGGTCTCGATAATCTATCAGTCCTTGTATAGGTCTCGTCTGAAGGAGGATTCTGACGGTTGTTCGACGAAACTTTGCGGCGTCTCTTTTCTGTTTCCTCTCAATTTTCTCTCGAACTTCTTTTTTCTTGTGCAGGAGGTTTGATGGGGTTTTCCTTGACCCTATTATGGCTGGAGGGGCAAAATGACATTTTTGCCCCTCTGTTGACTAAGCCAACCTTTTTTTTTTTTTTTTGGCGTTACAAACTCTCCCGTCCTTAGGAACTTTCATCCCGGAAAGTAGATATCTATTCGAAGAGTTCGGGATAAGCTCTCCTCATGTCCTCTTCTCGTTCCCAGGTTGCCTCTTCCTCACGGTGGTTACCCCATAAGACCTTAACCAAGGGAATATTTTTGTTGCGCAATCGTCTAGTATCTCGAGCCAATGTTCTGCTAGGCTTCTCCTCGTAAGACAGATCTTCCCGAAGAGGAAGCGTCTGGTGCTCAATCACATGGGTAGGGTTTGGAGTGTACTTTCGCAGCATGGATATGTAGAACACATTGTGTACGGTGGCAAGGTTCGGTGGCAGGGCAATTTTGTAAGCCACAACCCCAACTCTCTCTAGAATCTCGAAGGGGCCTATGAACCTTGGGCTTAATTTTTCCTTCTTTCCGAACCACAACTCCCCCCTCATAGGGGCTACCTTCAGGAACACGTGGTCACCCACCTCAAATTTGAGGTCCCTTCTACGCAAATCTACATAGCTTTTCTATCGGCTCTGTGCGGTGAGTATCCTCTACTTGATTTTCTGCACCGCTGCATTGGTGACCTGAACTAACTCTGGTCCTAGTAGTTGCTGCGTGCCTACCTCTTCCCAAAATACTGGTGTTCGACACCTATGCTCATACAGTGCCTCAAAGGGGGCCATCTGGATGGTCGCTTGATAACTTTTATTGTAGGAAAACTCCATCAAAAGCGGATGTTCGTCCCAGCACCTAGAGAAATCTAAGAACAGGCTCGCAACATATTCTCTAAGATCTGATTCGGCCTTTTGGTCTGTCCATCCGTTTGAGGATGAAACGTTGTACATAACTTGAGTTCCTAGTGCTTTATCGAGACTTTTCTAAAATTGAGAGGTGAACTTGGTGTCCCGATCTGATATTATGGACACTGGTACCCCGTGTAGGCATAATATCTCCTTGATATATAACTAAGCCCACCAATCCACTCGATATGTTGACTTACCTGGAATGAAGTGGGCCATCTTGGTCAGTCTGTCTACAACTTCCCAGATGACGTTAAAACCCTACTTTATCTGCGGCAAACCCTAGATGAAATCCATACAGACTGCTACTCATTTCCACTAAGGAACGTTCAGGGGTTGTAGCAATCCTGTTGGCCACTGCCTCGGGGCCTTCACCTGCTGGCAAGTCAAGCAATGGGTTATGAAATTTGCTATGTCCCTCTTCATTCCTAGCCACCAATAGTATCTTTTCAGATCCTGATACATCTTCGTACTTCCAGGGTGGAACATATAAGATGTATCATGGGCTTCGGTCATAATATCTTTTAAGATTCTCTCGTCTCGGGGAACGCATAGGTGGTTTTGCCACAGCAGGCCCCCGTCTGAGGAGATATAATACCCTGGTGGTCTCTATGTCTCAATCTGACTCCACACTTTACTAAGGTGTTCATCAGACCTCTGAGCGTCAATAATTTGCTTTCGTAGGGTGGGCTGTATGGTCAACTTTGCCATCTGAACAATACTACCTTTAACCACCACATCTATCCCAGCCCTCTTCATCTCATCTTGTAGTCTTTCCTGCTTGGTGATCATCGAAGAAGTATGCACAGCCTTCCTGCTCAATGCATCAACTACAACGTTGGTTTTGCCTAGATGGTACAGAATCTCTATGTCATAATTCTTTACTAGTTCCAACCATCATCTTTGTCTCGTATTGAGCTCCTTCTGCATGAACAAGTACTTGAGGCTCTTATGATAAGTGAAGACTTGTACTTTTTCCCCATACAGGTAATGTCGCCACGTTTTCAGAGTAAACACTACCGTTGCTAACTCGAGGTCATGTGTGGGGTAGTTTCGCTCATATTCCTTTAGTTGTCTAGAAGCATACGCTACCACCTTACCCTTCTGCATGAGCACACACCCTAAACCTTTCCCTGATGCATCACTATACACCACGAGATTACCTGACCCATTTGAAACTGTAAGAACTCCTGCGGTCACCAACCTCTCCTTGAATTCAAAGAAACATTGTTCGCAAGCTGGAGTCCAAGCAAAGGGCTTGCCCTTCTTGGTTAGCTGAGTTAGCGCTGAGGATATTTTGGAGAAATCCTGGACGAACGTTCTGTAATATCCAGCTAGCCCTAGAAAACTCCTCACCTCCATGACTGTGGTCGGCCTTGGCCATCTCATCACTGCTTCTATCTTAGTTGGATCCACTGTGATCCCCTTGCTTGACACTACGTGACCTAGAAATGCTACTACAGACAACCAAAACTCGCACTTGGAGAACCTAGCGTACAACTATTGGGCTCTCAGTATTGTCAAGAATTTCCTTAAGTGTTCTTCGTGATCGGCCTCTGACTTAGAGTATACTAGAATGTCGTCGATGAACACTATGACAAAAGTGTCTAAGAATTCCTTAAATACCCTGTTCATTAGTTCCATGAAGATCGTTGGTGCATTGGTAAGGCCAAAGAACATAACGAGAAACACGTAATGTCCATGACGACTTCTGATGGTTGTCTTAGGTATATCCACTTCTCTGATCCTCAACTAATGATACCCCAACCTTAAGTCAAATTTGGAGAAAACTGTTGCTCCCTGTAGCTGATCAAACAGGTCATCAATTCTTGGGAGGGGTACTTATTTTTTATAGTGACCTTGTTTAGCTCCCTGTAATCAATACAGGGCTGCAGGGACCCGTCCTTCTTCTTGACAAATAGAACAGGGGCTCCCTAGGGTGATACACTAGGTCGGATGAAACCCTTATACAACTGCTCCTGTAACTATTCCTTCAATTCCCTGAGTTCTGCAGGTGCCATCCTATAAGGTGCCTTGGAGATCGGCGTGTTTCCTGGTTCTAAATTGATCCCAAAATCGATTTCTCTAGCTGGGGGCAAACCTAGCAGATCCTCCAAAAAGACATCTACAAACTCCCTAACGATGTGTACCGATGAGGCTATCGTTTGTTACTATTGTGTAAGGTCACGCTTGCTAGAAATGCACTTGCGCCACTATAAAGCATCTTCCTAGCCCTCAGTGATGTTATGATGCATGGGGTTCTTTTGGAAGTGGCACCCTTGTAGGTAAAGTTGTCCCCTGACAGGAGCCTGAGAGTCACTATTCGAGTCTCGCAATCTATTAGTGCGCGATTCTCTTCTAGTCAATCCATTCCCAAGATGACATCGAAGTCTTGCATGCTTAACAATTTCAGGGTAGCTTCGATGACACGTCCTGATATTGTTACACTACCTCCCTTAATCTTATAGGTAGCTAACAATAGCTCGTGAGCAAGGGTGGACACTGATAGGATGATCTCTAAAGGTTCTTTCTCTAGGTATGCTAGCTCTACAAACTTCTCAGATACAAACGAATGCGTTAAACCCAAATCAAACAATACTAAAGGAAGATGGCCAAATACGGGTAGCGTACCTATGAAAACTTTGTCAGGCTGGTCAGCTTGCCTAGCTAACGTTGCATGGGCTACAGCTCGCCCCTACTGATGTTGAGCACCCTAGCCCCTCTGATGTTGTACCGCAGAATGGTTGATACGCTGATCATTCCTCTGAGGGCAATCCACTGCAAAGTGCCCTACCTGGCCACATCTGTAGCATGTGTTTGTTCTTGCCCTACACTTCCCCGTGTGAGGACGCCGACAGTTAGGACAAACAATCATGTTCTACACCGGGGCTCTTCTTCGTTTATGAGTGCGGCAATGGGGCGGTCTACCAGTTTTGGGGTGGCTACGGTCTGTCCCCTTTCCCTTGGCTGTAGTGTGGGATGATTGTGTTGTTCCCGTTTGTAGCTTATCGGTGCAGGGCGCGTCGATGAGGGTTGCCACTTGAAGGGCTTTCACATAATCGAAGGATGGCTGGGCTGTCACATGCCCCTTCAGGTCCTCCCTCAGGCCAGCAATAAATCGTTCGACCTTCAACTCATCAGCACTAACATAGGCTGGAGAAAACCTTGCTAGCCTGTTGAACTCTAAGTCATATTCCTCCACTGACCTGTCTCCCTGTTTTAGTTCGAGGAATGCTGCCTGCATTTTCACTCTGGTAGTGACTGGGTAATATTTGCGAAGATAGACTCGTTTAAACTGGCACCAGGTAATAAACTCCCTTGTGGTATAATGGTCCTCTAAGCGCCCTTCCACCAGAAGTGCGCCTCCCCTTTCAGCATATACGTCTCACAATGGACATGATACTTTAGCGGGCAGTTCATAAAATGGAAGGCCGTTTCTATGGCCTCTAGCCAATTCTCTACGACAATGGGATTCCCCTTGCCTCCGTCAAAGGAAGGCGGTTTATGCCTCTAGAAATCTTTTAGGTAGCGGGACTCCACAGTCATAGTCCGTGAATCTTTGGCCCCTTGCCCTGCTGACTGATTAGCCATCATTGTCGGCATCATTTGGTTCATCAGAGCCTGATTTTCCATCGAGGTCATCATGAACGTCTGAAAGATCTCTTCTGTGGACATGGCCAACGGCTGGTTGAGTAGGACTTCTGTACTAGTGGTTGGAACCAATGGGACCTCCTCACAAGAGGGAGCAATAGGGGGTGCATCGAGCAGCCTTCGGGCCTTGGTCTTCTTTCGGGATGTAACGGGCCGTTAGGTAATATATATATATATATATATATATATATATTAAAATAAAAATAACAAAATAAAGAAGAAAAAAAAAGTAACTGACAACCTCTCCCATTTGGTATCAATAAAAACAAAAAGAAACTATTTTATGGGAAGAAGAAAGGCAGATGGAGAGATGGACCCTAAAATACCTCTCCCATTTGGTATCAATAATTCAGCAAACAAAATAGAAAGAAACTGTTTTCTGGGAAGAAGAAAGGAGATGAAGAGATGGTTAGATGGTTAGAACGTTTCTCGGAAGAAGAAAGAGATGGAAGAAGAAAGAGATGGAGAGATGGTTAGAACGTAGGAGAGATGTCATTTGAAAAGGTTAGTAGTCACTTTTTATCAACGATATTAAAATCAATTATTTAGATTTGAGTTAGAAATTATCTGTTGCAATTATTTAGATCTGATTAGAAATTATGATCAAAAGAGCATCTGGTACTCTCACCAAAATAAATAAAAGGAAATAGATGGATAAGAAAGAGAGGATGATATGGAAAAGTTGGAAAACACATCCAAATAAAAAAAAACTGAAGATTTGGAAAACAAGAGGAAAAGAGAAAAAAAAATACAGAGAGGAAATTGGGAAAGGAGAAGATCCGGAAAATAGATCAAAATAAAAAAAACAGAAGATTTGGAAAACAAGATGAAAAGAGGAAAAGAAAAAAGAAAGAAATACAGTAAGGAAATTGGGAAAGCAAAAGATTTGGAAAACAGATCCAAATAAAAAAAACAGAAGTTTTGGAAAACAAGATGAAAAGAGGAAAAAAAAATAGAGAGAGGAAATTGGGAAAGCAGATAAAAAAAATACCAAGATTTGGAAAACATAATCATAAAAGAAAAAAAAAACAAGAAAGAGAAAGAAATACCCAAAGAATTAGATATGGGTAGAATTAAACGACTTAGATATGGGATGGAAGTAGAATAAAGAATTAAAATTAAAAGGAAAAAAAATGAAAGAGAGGAAGATTTTAAAATTAAAAGAAAAAAAAAATGAAAGAGAGGAAGATTTTAAAAAAGAAAAATTAGAATAGACATTCTTTTGCATAGACATTCTTTTGAAAAGAAAAGAAAATCAGATTTGATTGAAATAGCAAAGCAGAGGTTTGATTGAAAATCAGATTTGCATAGACATAGACATTGTACCGTAAATAGAATTAAAATATAACCGTGGAGAGAAATAAAGTGAGGTAAACATAATTAAAATATAACGGTGGAGAGAAATAAAGTGAGGTAAACAGAATTAAAATATAACCGTGGAGAGAAATAAAGTGAGAGAAGGAGAAGGGAAGATATGCGAAATTATTATATTTGTAATGATATAATATTAAATGTTGAATTATTCAAGCTTGAAATATTAATAATACTACTGACATATTTTTAATTTAGTTTTAAGTTTTATTATCAAGTACAATTTAGAAACAATGAAAACATGGAATTCGATTTTTATTGAGGCCGTTTAGAGTCGTATTTTACCTTGTTAGTTTGATTATTAATTAAAATGTGAAATACTAACAAAATGTGACGAACGGTGCGATAGGAAGCGAACCTTGGCAACATTCGGAGTAGTTCTCGAGGAACGGGAGCTTATGTTAATTAAATTAGGGAGTATTCCGGCTAAGGCCAACCAGGTAAGTGGCCTTACTATAGGATAGGCTAAAGATTGTTTGATTTATGATGATGTGTGAGTACGATGTTGTGTTGTGATGTATGTTAAATGTACGTTATTTATGTTTCGATGCATGACGTACATATTATATCTGATGCACTTAATGGCTTCTATGATGAGTATGATATATGCATGACGATGTTATTAACATGTTGAACATGCCTTATGATGTTGTTTGCCATATTGCATCATGTTGTTTGATCGACATAAGACACAACCTTAAGAGTATGAAAATGATATTAATGTAAATATCCACGAGCACGTGTTACATAGTTTAACAAAGAGATGAGACTACAGGGTTGTGTCAGAAGAGATGTATAGTTGGACTTAGAGAGACCTCATACATATTGTATGTTCATAAGCATAGGGCTACTTCCCCTAGAGATAACGAGTGCGGACAAGCACCGTATGATGAGCGTGAAAGCGCACAGGTGCGAATGCACACAAATGAGGGTGTTCAAGAGGTGCATGACACTATGGGGTTCCGCTGACCTCCGGACGTCGCTACAGATTAGCTTGACCAGAGGGTCTAGGGGGTGTGCGAGCGCCCTGGGGATTCACACTCGCACGTGTGAGTCGTGTGTAGGGAAGTACTACACATTCAATTTGTCAGAGACTGGAGGCCACCCTTAAGATGATTAGAGATAGGTCCCTAATTCATGATTGCATGTGTTTGCATTAGCATGGCCCCTATAATGGGGTCACTTACTGAGTATTTCTTCAAAATACTCAAGTCGTGTGCCATATTGTTTTTCAGGTAACGGCAAGGCGCCCATGTACGGTTGACGGCGGCATCGTGATCAGAGACTGTTGCGCGTGCATAGGATAGTTGCATATTTAAAATTCTTAGTCTAGGTTAGGATAGGGTGTTCACATTTCATTTATTTAAATTATTTAATTTGTAATCGTTTTTATCTTATTTTGAACTCGAGCATGGTGTTTGAAACACGTAAGTCCGGTAGTGTTTTCTAGTGTTTTAACGTATTCTAAAGTTTTAAATTTTTTCGCTAATAAAGATGAGCATTTTTAGAGTTATATTATGCATTAGAGATGAGCATGAGATGTTAGTGGCGACTCTAGATATGTGGAAATTTAGGGTCGTTACACGGGACCTTTTTGTTCTTGATGGCTGTGGTACGGTCCTCTCGCTAGTTTGGAGCGTATCCCCAACCTCCTCTTGAAATTCAGGTTGTTCTACCTCAGGTGTTGGAACAGGGGTGTCCTAAACTTCCTTTCTTCTTCCCCTTCTGGGTCCGGGCCCAACATAAGGTTCGCGTCTCTTTGGTGCCATTATCTACCACAACATAAAAAAACACTATGGTTACAATTCATTCGTAGCACATCTTTTAAGTAATGTGCAATTATAACGCCATAGAAGGTCATGGTATACTCTATAAATACTAGCTTGACTTTTGTCTCTATGTTTCCATCACGTGAGAACATCTGGCCGCGAGGGGCATTGTTTGACAAGCGTGGCCACAGAGGATACGACACTCTATCCTAAATATCTACAGGACCTATAACTTGGTGCTCTACTACGGACCGTGACTTACAACGACACATGAATGCACAAAATAATTTAAGTATGCAATAGAGAAAAATCATTTACTTCCCATAAAATTTCGAACGACAAACAAAAAATAATTAAAAGTTTGGAAACAAATTATGAATGAATGCAAATACAAAAAAAAGATTGGATTGACGCCCCGGGACAACCCATTCCCCTGTGACAATCCCCGTCTCCATCACGCCCGCCCTTGACCGAGGCCTCGTGCTCCTAAAAAAGGAAAACATAGCAAGGATGAGTATAAAAATTATACTCAGTAAGCCACCTACTTGTAGGCTCTCATCGCATCCTAACTTAACAGGTTCCCACGGTCTCCTAATTTGGCTCTAGGACATCTGGTTCTAATCTTAGTTCTTTGGGGCTTGCCCCTTGTGCTTTACCGGTGCATCATCCTTCCATTTGATACCTAAAGGTTCCTTACGCCGAGCTAATATGGCCGGTATCTCTCTATGAGGCGCTACCTCTTCATGGCTATTTGAGACTACATGGTATCTAGCCTAGGGGTGTAGTATTAAGCTGAGCCTATTAAGCCGCTGGAGCTGAGATGAGTTTTGCGCCAGATGTTAACACGTGGCGCAACCAGGAGCGACCGCGTGTGCTAGCCGAAGTCGGGTTGAGGCGCAGGTTGTCAGTTCAAGGCACATGTTGTCAGGTTGAATCGCGGGTTTGGGCTGACCGCAGGTAGTGGATCGGGCCTGGGTTTTTTCGTTGGGTCGAGTGGGTTAAGGCTGCGGACGTGTTGGACCGTCAGCGTGGATTGGGTTTTAGTTCATAGGTCGGTCGCAGGTTCTCGGATCGTCTCTTGGTTGGAATTTCCGGTCGCAGTTGATGGTTTAGGCCGAGGCACGGATGATGGTGTTACTATAACACGTGCGGAAGCAATTTGGATCTTAGGCACTCTAAGTACATCAATTATAGTAAATTAGCTAGCATGTTCAAAAGCATTAAAACCCGATTATAGCCTAGTAGTTGCACTCCCCTCACTATAGATATATTTCTGTCCATTTGATATAACCATGATCAGTAAGTCGATCCTTCACAGGTTTTTCGTAACTAGAGCTGGGTAAATATTCCGTTTTACCCCTAAAGTTACTTCTTGTTCCTTAAGTCCCATTGATCCTCTAATGAACAATTGGTTTGTGGTCCAACCACCAAACCGAATCCCTCTCGGGCCAATGAGAGGGTGGGGCTTCTTGTTCAAGACCTGGAGTCAGTACTTAAGGGAACAACCTCTCTACTATCCCTAAAAGCAGGTAGGAGTGAATTTCATCTTACACCCTATGTCCCCAGCTATTCACCCAGTCTTACCCCTGAAATGGGAGGCTTATTGAGTCAGCAAACTAGGGCTACTCTCACCCATGCAAATCTAAGGATAATTCTGAATAAACAGGAGTTCATAGTTAGCTCAGGATTAAGATCGAGTTACCTAGGTCATCGAATGAAAAAATCAGTCTCAACAGTAAACGACATTATCTAATAAGAGTGGTTTTCTTCATGGTCCGATCTTATGCAATACTCATTGCATAGGGCACCCCCACTCACATGTCTCCACATGTACAATTTAGTTATCACATTATTTATATCATATACAAAAGTGGGCCGCATCCATAGTGTCCCCAAGATAAGGTACTCAGCCTTATCCCTGTACTATAGATCATTTTGACTATATACTTGAACTTGATCCACTCTTATGTCTCTACATATAGTTCAGGTAATCATACTATAGCCAGAGTGTTCTTAGTTTATTGGATTTAAATTAATGATCGTAAAATTCACTTTATTCAATAACAATCGTTACTGAATAAACATCAATAATAACTTTATTGAAAATAGAATATGTTTTTGTTTACAAACGATGGGTTTTAGGACATAAAACCCAACCGCGGATTGGGCTGGGCCGAGGTAACGACTGTCTTAGGGCTGAGCGGGTTTTGGGTTTCGGTTCAGGTCTCCGATCCGGGTCTCAAGTCGGGGTTCGTCTTCTTCGCCCGACTACCATAATTTTTTTCCGGCGACTTTTCTATCTCTGTAGTAACGTCATTTTTTATGTCCATTTTCCTCCTTTTTTCCCTTCGTTTCTGGGTCTCCTCCTCCCCCTAATCCCGTTTACGGAGTTTGTTTGGTTCGTAAGGGCCTAAAACTCTCGAATCTGAGAGGGTTTGAAAATCTAACGTTCTGTCTTCCTTACCCAACAGTGTACGACATGTAAGCAACATAAAATTCTGTAGCACCCGAGTATAAATAAATAAATAAATAAAAATAAATAAATAAATAAATAACGGTTAAGGCCAACCTAGGGGCAAAAGGGTCATTTTTCCCCTATTTCTACTTGAGGGGTCTTGTTGGTTGGGTCATAATCAGAAAAAGAAAAGAAAGAAGAGAAGGGAGAGAAAGAGGAGAAAGAAGAGAGAAAGGAGGTTAGGGTTTCGAGGTTGAGAGAGAAGATCCGAGCAAGAACGGACGCCGGAGATCTGAGAATCCTCGACCTAGACCTTCAATAGCCGAGGAAAGGTGCTTTCGCGACTCGCATCTTCCTATTTCATCAAAAACGTCCAAGAAACTCAAGGTTAGTCCACGAATATCTAGATCGAGATATTTATCGAGAATTTCGTGTGTTAGTGGCGTTTTTGAGTGACTCTCGGACCTTTAACCTCAGGAGTGTGATCTTCTCAAGTTTTGGAGTGAAAGCTACCAAGATCTGCATTCAAATCGGAGTTTCTGGAAAACGCGATTTCTGGCAAGAACTCGTGTTTTCCTCCAAATTCGAACTCGAATAATAAGACCTGTGAATACTAGAAAAATATAGGAAAAATATATTGAAGAAATAAAATATGAGGTCTACAAGGTTCGTGAAGAAAATTTGTTGAATCTAGTTACGTATTGGAAGATAAAAAAATCGGAAGAAAAAAGATTGAAAACGCGAAAGAGGCTAATATTTGGAAAAAAAATGAAACACGCAGGTGAGAGGAAGGAACGCCGCCACGCGTCGGCCAGCGTACGGAGGAGCGCAGCACAATGGGTGATCGACACATGGCGATCACCGGCTGGGAAGGCGCGTTCTCAATCGGCAGCGGACACGCGTCGGGCACTCGGATCTGGGCCGACCCAAATCTGAACCGCACGCAACTCGCGACCGCGAACTGCCCCGACCCGCTGCCTCGGACCCGCAACTACACGAGACTCTGCGCGTGGACGCGCGCGCGTATGATCTGCTCGTAGAACCCCTCTAGGGCGCGTGTGACGCGTGTGTAGCGCGTGTGTAGCGCGTGAGTCACCGTTTTTCCTTCTGTTCGACCTCCGTTTGCTTGTTTTTCTCCCCGATTTCAACTCTGATCCTATTTTTATGTGAATTAGGACCTATCAAGGAAATTCCAGAATTTTTAGAACCTTTTCCGGCAAATAATCCGAGCTTGGGAAGGCACGCGTCAACCAAGTAAGTAGCCATTTGGATTCCCACGAGCAGTACTTGTGGGAACCGCTTGGAATAAGCATGCATGCAATCGTACCCGTAAGCTTAGCTAGCCGAACCTAGCATATTAGTATGGAAAGGATGGAAATGAAATAAATAAGGAAATCTATGGCTTTTTAGATACGAGCGATGATGTAATCTGTGTAGGTTGAGATCTTGATTATGTATGTATGCATGCATGAGGAGGATGGGAAAACTTGTGAAATCTGTGCTCCGGGTGAAGATGGACGTTATCTTCCCGTTGAGCATGTTTGTGATATTGTATGAACTGGTTCGTGTTATCTCCTATGCATGATATGATTGCTTGTGTTATCTTTCTTGTTGAATAGGAAGAAATTATGAGTTTAGATTAGGGTGCTTGTGACTGAGTAGGCTAGACGAGTCCCTAGATTGGGAGACCTCTAGAATACCGTGCATTTAGACCCGCAAAACGAGTATCAGCGGATTTAGAACCCAGAATTCCAAACCCGATAGGTTTGTGAGACCTTGCACGATAATCCTAGAGATGTATGAATCCAAGTCTAAGCCACCAAGTTTCACCCTAGGAAGCATGGTAGGACACCACGGTAACTGTTGGTAGCCGCCAGAGTTGAGCAGTGTGGACAATGTCATCAGAACCTCCACTTCCCTCTCTGCTCCGATACCGTACCGTCGAGACAGAGCTCCAGTACGGAGATCGTTGAGCCTAGCAGATCCGGACAGGGAAGTGTGACAGGTGCCCAGACCTAGTGGTGATAGCTAAGGGGTCTTCTGAACAGGACACTTGGGCCGTAGAAACCCGTCCCTGAGCGGGGGACGTGGAACCACTAGGGTGACTTAGTAGCTGACCGGCACACAGGGGGTCGCTCCCCAAATTTAGTGGATGTATGGTCCCGTGTGAGGGTTGTCAGCTAACCTCCATGGATGATGTTCAGAGCTAGTCATGTATTCAGATCCAGCCATACAATCCCCTCAGATTACTTATGAGGTCGCGCCTCACCTAAAGACACTGAACATTTCACTGCTTGAGTTGAGCAGATCTCTTAGGATACAGAGTAGAGAGTTGCAGCTTAGATTGCTCTCCTTAGAATCCCGAGAAAGACCGTGGATACCTACTAATATAAGGATGTGTAAAGAGCCTACAAGTAGGCTGCTTACTGAGTATTTTTATACTCATTCCTTTCTACTCTTTTTTTTTTCAGGTGAGTGATGTCATGGTTCAAGGCGGGAACGCGTGCTGAAACTTAATGCCAAAGAGGAGTGTCCCGGGGCGTCTAGGGGTCTTTGCATATTCTTGTTTAGAGATGTCGTACATTGTTTTGTAAATCATTTATACACTTTTCATGAAACTAATTTGCTACATTGTTTTGATTTCAAACTTTTCTACATAATTGCTAAAGTTTTTTTTTGTGATAATTTTCCTTGTCAATCTGGTTTTTACACGGTTGCAATGCATAGTCTGTTGGTCCAGCCCTTAATTTTGAGATTCAAATTTTGGGTTGTGACAAAATCTATCCCTAGTGTGGGTAAAGGTCTCTGGGATTGTTTTTGTTGCGTAAATTAGAGATTTCGACGTGGATTTTGTAAGGTTTGGCTTCGCCGAAGCTTCATCGGTTTTCTCTCTGCCTTTCTTATTTTTCTCACTATTTTTCCTTCTTACAGGTGTCTTGGAAGTGGCTGAAGGTCCGGTTTGGTTTTCGTGGTGATCCCGACGTCGGGGGCGCTTCGTGGGTCATGTGCGAACGAAAACTCCAGCGAACGCTGGAGTTTTTGGTCTCACTGACAATCGCAGATATTTATTATTATTATTATCTAATCCGTTACATTATCTACCCCTAAAAAAGAACTTTCTCTCTCGAAAGTCTCGAATTCTTGGATCAATTCGGGGTATTTTTCTCTTATTTCCTCTTCTCGTTCCCACGTCGCTTCCTCGATTTGGTTGTTTCGCCACAATACTTTGACGAAACCTATGTTTCTATTACGAAAGGCTTTCACTTCACGAGCTAGGATTTTAATCAGTTTCTTCTGATAACTTAAGTTTTTCTCGATCTTGAGGGGTCTATAGTCTATCACGTGGGTAGGGTCTGTATTATATTTTCAAAACATGGACACATGGAATATATCGTGTACGCTCGAGAGTGAAGGTGGTAAGGCTAGTTTGTATGCTACTAAACCTATTCTTTCTAGAATTTCAAAAGGTCCGATAAAGTGGGGGCTTAGCTTTATCTTATGTCCGAATCTTAGAACGCCTTTCATAGGAGCTACTTTTAGGAATACTGAGTCCTCCTCATCGAACTCTAAGTTCCTACGCCTAACGTCGGCGTAGCTCTTTTGCCTACTTTTTGCGGTGCGCATCCTTGCTCTATTTTTCTGTACCGCCTCATTGGTGATGCAAACCAGCTGGGGTCCTACTAGTTCTCGTTCTCCTACTTCGTTTCAGCACATTGGGGATCTACACCATTTTCCATATAACGCTTTAAACGGTGCCATGCCGATTGTTGCTTGGAAACTGTTGTTGCATGAGAATTCCACTAAGTGTAGTTTAGTGTCCCAACTCCCTGTAAAATTCATAACACATGCCCGAAGCATGTCTTCAAGGATTTGGTTTGACCGTTTCGTTTGACCATTAGTTTGTGGGTGGAAGGTAGTGCTAAAGTCGAGACGGGTACCCAACACTTATTGGAGTCCGCACCAAAAGGCCGACGTAAAACGTGGGTCCCGATCTGACACTATTGATACCTGGACTCCATGCAACCTCACAATTTCTTTCACATACAGTTGAGCCCAGTTGTCTATTGTATATGTTGCTTTACCCGGTAGGAAGTGTGCCGACTTTGTCAGTCGATCGACATTACCGAAATTACTGTGTAACCCCCTTAGTGTTTTGGGTAAGCCTGCTATGAAATCCATGGCAATATTTTAACAAACGACTGGGACACATAAACGCCCTTGACATACTAGTCCGTCGTCTGCTGACTTAGAAAAACCGTCCACTAGGTCTACTGTGAACGGGTCTAGGATTTTGTTTAGGCTAGGGTCCTCTTGTTGTAATTCTATGATCCTCTGTCTGAGCGTGGGACGAACTGTAAGTCGAGCTATCTGGGCTATAACCTCCTCGGTTACTACCACTATGTTAGCTCGTTCGAAATCAGCTTGCACTCGTGGCTCCCTTGTGATGAGGGCTGACGAATGTACTACTGTTTTTCGACTTAGTGCGTCTGCGACTACGTTTGCTTTTCTTGGGTGGTACTGGATATCTATGAAGTAATCTTTTACCAGCTCTAGCCATCTACGTTGTCTCATGTTCAATTCTTTTTGTGTGAAGAAGTATTTTAGACTTTTATGATCCTTGTAAATTTGAGTCTTTTCGCCATACAGGTAGTGTCTCCAAATTTTTAATGCGAACACCACCGCTGCTAACTCAAAATCATGTGTAGGATAGTTTTTCTTGTAGTCTTTTAATTGGCGTGACGCATACGCAACAACCTTGCCATGTTGCATTAGTACACAGCCCAACCCCTTTTTCGATGCATCACTATAAATCACATATCCCGCAGAGTTTTCTGGGACCGTGAGCACTGGGACGGATACTAATCTTTATTTTTTATCCTAAAAGCTAGCCTCACAGGTATCGTCCCATATGAAAGGTACGTCTTTTTTTGTCAATTGGGTGAGAGGCGAGACTATTCTAGCGAAGTCTTGGACAAACCTTCGATAGTAACTTGCCAATCTCAAGAAACTTCGTACCTCTGTGATCGTAGTTGGGTTTTTCCATTTCGTGATGACTTCTATCTTGGTGGGATCCACTAAAATTCCATCTTTAGACACTACGTATCCCAAGAACGAAACCTGTCACAGCCAAAATTCGCATTTGGAGAATTTGACATACAACTTGTTCTCTCTTAAGATAGTTGGGGCTTTTCGAAGATGTTCTTGATGTTCTTTGTCCGTTTTCGAGTATATCAGGATGTCGTCTATGAACACGATTACAAACGTATCTAGGCACTCCTTGAATACTCGGTTCATTAATTCCATGAACACCGCTGGGGTGTTGGTGAGGCCAAAGGACATTACTACAAACTCGTAGTGGCCATATTTGGTTTGAAAGGCTATTTTCGGTATATCCTCGTTTTTAATCTTAATTTGATTGTATCCTGATCGAAGGTCCATTTTAGAAAACACCGTTGCTTCTTGAATTTGGTCAAATAGGTCTTCAATGCGTGGTAATTGATATTTGTTCTTTATCATCCTCTTGTTTAATTCTCTGTTGTCAATGCACAGACGCATAGAGCCGTCTTTCTTTTTAACAAACAACACTGGCGCACCCCAAGGGGATACGCTACGTCGAATGAAGCCTTTATCTAGTAGGTCTTGTAGTTGTGATTTAAGTTCTTTTAGTTCTGCTAGAGCCATGTCGTATGGGGCTTTAGAGATGAGTCCCGTTCCTGGTTCAAGTTCTATTTCGAAGTCTATTGCTTGCGATAGAGGGATTCTCGGAAGGTCCTCCAGGAAGACATTTGGGAATTCGTTTACTATGGGTACCGAATCTATTGTTTTCTCTTTTCCTTTTATGTTCACTGTACATGCTAGAATCGCCCACCCCCCTTGTTGTACCAGGCGTCTGACTTTCATCATCGATATTATTTTTGGGGTGGTGCCTATGAAGGTTCTTTTAAACTTAAAGGCAAGTCCGTTTGGAGGTGTGAATACTACTTCTTTCTTATGGATGTCCTTGCTAGCAAAATTTTCGGCTAGCCAGTCCATTCCTAGATTGACGTCAAAATCCGTCATATCTACTACTTTTAGGTCTACTTGGATGGTTCGTCCAGCTATTCCCACTTGTCCGTCTTTTACTCTATTTTTCATAACTAGGTCTACCCCTGCTGGGGTACCAACCGACAATACGTGCAATAAGGGTTCTACTGCGAACCCTGCCTGACTAACAAATGGTAAAGAGACGAACAAATGGGTGGAACCCGAATCAAACAACGTCAATGCAAAGTGTCCTAGTATAGGTAGCGTACCTGTCACCACGGTGCCAGACGTTCCCGCCTCTTTACTGGTTGTTGCATAAGCCCTGGGTTGTGTGCGGGTTTGTGTGGCTGGTTCTCGAATAATCGGACCTCTAGGGGGTCTCCTTGGGTTTTCCACGTCCCTTCCACTACAGAATTGGGTCGTGTGACCCGTACGACCACACCTGAAACATACATTGGAGCCTGCCAAACATTTGCCCAAATGCAGTTTCCCACATTCGCGACACAAGGGTTTTTCGTGTTCCGGTACTGAGTATCGGGCTATTGGGGACGGAGCAGGTCGCCTGTCTTGATGTCGAGGTCTCTGGGGTGGCGGTTGGATTTCCGTGGGTCCAGCCTCCATGGGGCGTTTCTTTCCTATGAAAACTGTTGGATCCGGGTTTTTCTCCTTTAGAGGTTCCTCCAGGACCTTGACCGTCCTCAGTGCCTCTTCGTAAGTTTTCAGGTTAAATGCCTCCAACATGCGGCGAGTGCTTGGGTTCAACCCCAACATAAATTTCACCGTCTGTTTTTCTTTAGCGTCTGCTAGTGATAGTGCAAACCTCTTTAATCTCATGAATTCCTGATCATACTGATCCACAGTGTGTTCGCCTTAGGTCAGGTGGTTAAATTCTTGGTTTTTTTTTATACGGAGTTCCCTTGGATAGTAGTATTTAAGGAAGGCTTCCTTAAAGGTTTTCCACGTTGTGATCCCCTCTCCTAGGTTGATATTCTTTTTCTTATCCACCCACTACACTTCTGCATCCTTTTGCAGTACATATGTCAAGCATGCTACTTTATGGTCATCAGGGCACCTCATTGATTCAATGGTCGTTTATATGGTTGCGATCCACATCTGAGCTGCTATGGGATCTTCCTTTGAACCGACGAACGGATGGGGGTCATACTGTCTGAAGTCTTTTAACTAATTCGCCCCCCTGTCCGGTTGCAGATTTTTGATTGGTTGTGTATCCATCGCATCGGCTAGTTGTGTGGCCGTTGGATTGGTGGGTTGTGCGGCCATCGCTGCGACTTGTTGCGTAACTAACAATGTGGCATGTTGTGTGGCAAGCATCGTTTTCATCGTCATTTGGAGTGACTCCAATATCAATCTTGTGGTGGGGTTTAATCCAGCCTGTGGTGCAGCTTGAGGGGGCGGTGCGTTTCCAGGAGGGGGTGCAACTTGTGGGGAAGGTGCATCTTCAGGAGGGGGTGCAACTTGTGGGGGAGGTGCGTTTTTAGGAGGGGGTGAAGCTTGTGGGGGAGGTGCATTTTCAAGAGGGGGTGCAGCTTGTAGGAGGTGTGCGTTTTCAGGAGTGGGTGCAGCTTGTAGGAGGTGTGTATTTTCAGGAGGGGGTGCAACTTGTAGGAGAGGTTCCCTCGGTGGTAGTTCGAGTGCATAGGGTCCAGTAGTCGACCCTTCTTGGGAAGAGGTTCTTTCGAATTCTCATCTTCCCCTTCCCCTAATGGGAGGTCATCCTCTTCCTCTCCTACCTCTTGGGTCCAGTTTAAATGAATCGGTCTGGACCGGTTCACTTGGATCAGTCCTTCTTTCTTACATGATTTGCTCACCCAACAACGTTGTTTCTCCCTTTGTCAATTCTCATTCTACAGACCATGAGTTCTTGTAATCTTCAAAAAACGTGTAGATCTCCTCAAGCTAAATGTATACACATAAGAATTAACCCAATTTCGTTAAGAATCAACGGAGATACCCGCCTCCAAAGCTTTCCAAAAAACCCAAACGCTCACCTCTGAATCTCGATTCGAGTTTGTTGTCAGCAACCTAACCATACAAAAATCGTGAGATTTGGTGTACAATGGGAAATTTCTGTCTGAAGATCACGTTCCTACCCATGTTCTTGAGCTCCTTGGTTGCTATTTTTGGGCGTTCCTACTTCCACCTTGACTCTACAATTTCCTCACACACAATTTTAGGATAATTTACCTTAAAATTGTCTGCTACCTTTCACAGAATCTAGGTGAATTTGGGTTTGTTATACGGTGTACCGTATCAATAGTCTGTCTTATAATGATAAGACACTCAACCTTATCCATGTACTCTTGACCTTTTAAGTTATTATTTGAACATGATTCTTGACCTTTTAAGTTATTATTTGAACATGATCCTCTGGTATGTCAATTACATAATTATATTAATAATCTTAGATTTTTCATGTGAGGGTATATGGGATGTGTGTAGAGAAATACTACACATCCAATTTTTTCCGAAGGGAAGTAAAGACCAAGACCATGTTATGATGTTTTTTGAAATGATAGGTCCAAACATCATTGCATGTGATTGCATTTCTTGACCTCAGTAGTGAAGTTACTTACTAATTATTTCTTAAAATACTCAAGTCACGTGCTACTCTTATTTTTCAGGTAAAGACAAAGCACCACTACACAGTTGACGACGTCGTAGTGATGACCATGAGACTGAAATTATTGTAGATGCATCCATGTTATATGTAGCCCTTCAATGAGATCAACATGGTTTTATTCTTTTCTTTGTTTTATTTGAATTTCATGTTATTTATTTTTCGCTACATTGATTTAATGATTTTATTATAAAGTTTTTCGGTTGGGGTTTATTCCCTAAAATTTTAATTCATAAAAAAACTATTTATTTATATTCAAATATTTAATTAAATTTTACAAATTAATTTCAATATATATTTTAAAAAATTATTTTTCAAATGGTTAAAAATAATTAGGAGCGTTGAATCAGTTTTAAGCAACTCCTGATCTAACCAAATAATGTGAGGCAGTGAGTGAGGAGGTATGATCCAACCGCTATAGTAACCTATTTGGCATCCATCTCATTATTGTTTAACGATAATTTGTTTTGAGTGATAATGTTTGACAATGGAAATGAATCAACCAAATAATATGCTAAAAATAAAAAATAAAAATTTTGAAGAAAGCAATAGGATTTTTCATGAATTTTGTTTTTTTCGAGTATTATTTTTTGGTTAAATTATTAAAAATAAACGTTTTAAAAGAAAACTTAAATTTAATTTTTTTTAATAACATTTTTACCCTTTAAAATAAAAAAGTTTTAAAATACCTATTTTGGAGAGAAATATTTTGTTAAATGCATTTAAAAGGGTTTCTTTAATTTTGAGGAGTCTTTCAATGATGTCTTTACCTTTCAAAAACATTCCTTAATATTTTTAATTTTTTAAAAAATATTAAAAAATATTTCTAAACATTAAAAAGATAAAAAATAAAAAATACTCTTTGCATTCTTATTATTTAGTTTGCCTAATCATGTGACAATGCATAGTGCAATGGAAGAAGGAAGCACGAAGCTTTGAACTTGATTGCATCAATTTACGCAATTAACGAAGCTTGTGATTGTATCAATTTGAATTTACGGGTTGAGATAAAAATTATAAAATGGAAAAACCGATTAAAGTAAACATGTTGCTTCGTACAAGTGCATTTATCAACAATTGCAATGGAAGCAGGAAGCTTTGATGAGTAAACATGTTGTGCAATTCAGTAGAATTGCAGTTGCTTATTACATTCAGATAGCAACAATTGTGGTGAACTACAACCCGATTAAAGCATGGACTTAGCACATTGCTTCGTACAAGTGCATTTATCACCCGAGCAAAATCCATTATCCCACCCCTCAAAAGTAATGCAAAGTTCAGCACATGAAGCTGCCTCAGTGCACGGTCCTATAAACGCATCACTGTGTTTATAGCAAGTCCGCCCCTCCGTCTACACCACCCATCCTGCAACAGTAACACAAACTTATTCATACAAACAAAAACCTTCTTTTTAATACTATCTGTCAATCTAAATCAACATGGAGAAGCATGAAGGATCAAGTACCAGAAGCAAGGGCTAGGAAGATGAACACCACAATTTTGAGATTTATCAAGCTTTGTCCCGCCATTCTTTTCTTCTCTTATTGCTTGTTATGCTGGAATGTTTGGATATCAGTTCCCTATTTTATATCCGTGAAACGCCTTATCTTTGTAACGTCTCCTTGATTTCCTTGCGATTTCAAAGAAAGAATAGTCACGCTTTATTATCACGCTTTGTAACGTCTATGCTAGCGGTTCTTGATTTAAAAGGAAGTTATTTTATTTTATTCTTGTCTAATGTTAACATTGATGGATGAACGATTATACTATTAATAAAAGTAACCTATTTCTTAAATACAAATTTAAAGCATAAGCGTAACCTTCTTTCTATTAATTATCTTTCCGATATAAAAGATAGGAATTTAGGTGTACTTTTCCATTTATTGTCTACGTTATACCTCTCTTCATATGCCAAAAATTTAAGATGATAAACGATTAGCATGTACCATAGCCCGATTTATAAAATTTGGAATTAAAAAGCTTAATTATGGTTTTTGTGATGGTTAAAGATTATCGTTTAATCGGTAGGTGTGAAATTCAATTGTTGATATCTTCTATGCATTGAAACGATGAAGATGACAGATATCAAAAATAGCTTTGAGGATTTGAATTTAGAACCTTCTTTATGATAACCAATTTACTTGCGGTATTAATTTATGATAACCTTCTTTCCACATTTTCATTTTTTAATATTTTAGCCTCAATTATACAAATATTTTAATATTTTAATTATACAAATACCGTTTAATTATGGTTTTTATTATGTCAATTATTTTTTAACTGTATTCGAAAAAATTGGATGACATAAGATTTGTTTGTTTGGATTGGATTATAGAGTTTTTTGAGTTGAGTTAAAATAAATTATAAATTGAATTGGTTGATGAATTTCAATCTAACACATCTAATTTTAAAATATATTTTTTTGTTTAAAATATAAAAATATATTTATTTTATTTTAGTTTAATTTCATAATTTTTTATATTATTTATTCTTTTCCAACTTTTTAAAATAAAATTTAACTTTTTTTTAAGATATTTTTTTTAAGAAAGGTAAATTGAAATTGAGTTATAAATTTTAAACATAAATAAATAAATATTTTACCGAATTAACATTTTATTTTTATTAAAAAATATTAATAAATTATCTGAAAGTTTCAACCAACAAAATTCAAACAATTTAGGACAGGTCGAGTTTATTATTTAATAAGGATTCTTTTTAGGTTAAAAAAATTTACTAACTCTAACCATTGAATTGAGTCTAAAAATAATATCTTAGCCGAGCTCAGGAGCCCTTCCAATTTGTTTATTATTTACCATTCAAAATTGACCTGCAAAAAAATGAATTATAAATACCATTTTTAAAAAATTTAAAAATTAAACAATACGTTTATTTAATATTAAATAATTTCGTATATTCGATTTTTTAACTTTCATTAAATTTTTATCTTTATTTTAATAAAAAAAAAAATTTTCAAATAGTTTCAAAATTTAAGGATAAATTTTTTTTAACAAATTTTAAAATTGGAGGTATTTGGTATGATTAGCGTGATATTTTATTTCAAGGTTAGGGAACTATTTTTGTTTTTCTTAATTCAACATATTAACTAGACATCAGGAAAGCAATAAAGAAAAGTACTACAGTGATACAACGCAAGAGGTTGAGTATGCGACCATGGAAAATACGCCTTTTTAGGATAAGAGGAGTGATACGGCGATAGAGTAGTTTTGTGCGGCCATCGATTCCAAAGTTGGATGGACATTATGATCACTAGTCCATGATGATGGAAAACCTTCTTAGATCAAAAGAATTTTAGATTGCGGTGGAGCAAGGAATTTCTACAGCAGAAGAAAAAGTCCTTACATAAGCTCTCCTCACGTCCTCTTCTCGTTCCCAGGTTGCCTCTTCCTTACCGTGGTTACCCCATAAGACCTTAACCAAGAGAATAACTTTGTTGCGCAATCGCCTAGTGTCTCGAGCCAATGTTCTGCTAGGCTTCTCCTCGTAAGACAGATCTTCTCGAAGAGGAAGCGTCTCATGCTCGATCACATGGGTAGGGTCTGGAGTGTTTTTTCGCAGCATGGACACGTAGAACACATTGTGTACGGTGGCAAGGTTCGGTGGTAGGGCAATTTTGTAAGCCACAACCCCAACTCTCTCTAGAATCTCGAAGGGGCCTATGAACCTTGGGCATAATTTTTCCTTCTTTCCGAACCACAACACCCCCCTCATAGGGGCTACCTTCAAGAACATGTGGTCACCCACCATAAATTTGAGGTCCCTTCTACGCAAATCTGCATAGTTTTCTATCGGCTCTGTGCGGTGAGTATCCTCTACTTGATTTTCTGCACCGCTGCATTGGTGACCTGAACTAACTCTGGTCCTAGTAGTTTCTGCGTGCCTACCTCTTTCTAAAACACTGTGTTCGACACCTATGCCCATACAGTGCCTCAAAGGGGGCCATCTGGATGGTTGCTTGATAACTGTTATTGTAGGCAAACTCCATCAAAGGCAGATGTTCGTCCCAGCACCCAGAGAAATCTAAGGAACAGGCTCACAACATATCCTCTAAGATCTGATTCGACCTTTCGGTCTGTCGATCCGTTTGAGGATGGAACGTTGTACTGAACCTCAACTGAGTTCCTAGTGCTTTCTGGAAACTTTTCTAAAACTGAGAGGTGAACTTGGTATCCCGATCTGATATTATGGACATTGGTACCCTGTGCAGGCATACTATCTCCTTGATATATAACTGAGCCCACCAATCCACTCGATATGTGAACTTGCCTGGAATGAAGTGGGCCATCTTGCTCAGTCTGTTTACAACTACCCAGATGACGTTGAAACCCTACTTTGTCTTTGGCAAACCCGAGATGAAATCCATACAGGCTGCTTCCCATTTCCACTGAGGAACGTTTAGGGGCTGTAGCAATCCTGCTGGGCGCTGCCTCGAGGCCTTCACCTGCTGGCAGGTCAAGCAACGGCTTACGAAATTTGTTATGTCCCTCTTCATTCCTAGCCACCAATAGTATCTTTTCATGGGCTTTAATCATAATATCTTTTTAGATTCTCTCGTAAACGCACATGCGGTTTTGCCACAGCAGGCCCCCTGTCTGAGGAGATAGAATACCCTGGTGGTCTCTATGTCTCAGTCTGACTCCACACTTTACTGAGGTGTTCATCAAACCTCTGAGCGTCAATAATTTGCTTTTGTAGGGTGGGCTATATGGTCAACTGTGTCATCTGAACAATACAATCTTTAACCACCACATCTATCCCAGCCCTCTTCATCTCATATTGTAGTCTTTCATTTTTGGTGATCATCGAAGAAGTATGCACAACCTTCCTACTCAATGCATCAGCTACAACGTTGGCTTTGCCTGAATGGTACAGAATCTCTATGTCATAATCCTTTACTAGTTCCAACCATCGCCTTTGTCTCATATTGATCTCCTTATGCGTGAACAAGTACTTGAGGCTCTTATGATCAGTGAAGACTTGTACTTTATCCTCATACAGGTAATGTCACCACATTTTCAGAACAAACACTACCGCTGCTAACTCGAGGTCATGCGTGGGGTAGTTTCGCTCATATTCCTTCAGTTGTCTAGAAGCATACGCTACCACCTTACCCTTCTGGATGAGCACACACCCTAAACCATTCCCTGATGCATCACTATACACCATGAGATTACCTGACCCATCTGGAACTATAAGAACTCGTGCGATCACCAACCGCTCCTTGAGTTCCTGGAAACTTTGTTCGCAAGCTGGAGTCCAAGCAAAGGGCTTGCCCTTCTTGGTTAGCTGAGTTAGCGCTGAGGATATTTTGGAGAAATCCTAGACGAACCTTCTGTAATATCCAGCTAGCCCTAGAAAACTTCTCACCTCCGTGACTGTGGTCGGCCTTGGCCACCTCATCACTACTTCTATCTTAGTTGGGTTCACTGTGATCCCCTTGCTTGACACTACGTGACCCAAAAATGCTACTTCAGACAACCAAAACTCGCACTTGTAGAACTTGGAACATGGCGTACAACTGCTGGGCTCTCAGTATTGTCAGGACTTTCCTTAGGTGTTCTTCGTGATCTGCCTCTGACTTAGAGTATACTAGAATGTGGTCGATGAAGACTATGACAAAAGTGTCTAAGAATTTCTTAAATACCCTGTTCATTAGTTCCATGAAGACCGCTGGTGCATTGGTAAGGCCAAAGGACATAACGAGAAACACGTAATGTCCATGACGACTTCTGATGGTTGTCTTGGGTATATCTACTTCTCTGATCCTCAACTGATGATACCCCAACCTTAAGTCAATTTTTAAGAAAGCTGTTGCTCCCTGTAGCTGATTAAACAGGTCATCAATTCTCGGGAGGGGGTACTTATTCTTTATGGTGACCTTGTTTAGCTCCTTGTAATCAATACACAGTTGTAGGGACCCATCCTTCTTCTTGACAAACAGAACAGGGGCTCCCTAGGGTGATACACTGGGTCAGATGAAACCCTTATCCAACCGCTCTTGTAACTGTTCCTTGAATTCCCTGAGTTCTGCAGGTGCCATCATGTAAGGTGCCTTGGAGATCGGCGCGATTCCTAGTTCTAAATCGATCCCAAAATCGACTTCTCTAGCTGGGGGAAAACCTAGCAGATCCTCCGGAAAGACATCTACGAACTCCTTAACAATGTGTACCGATGAGGCTATCTGTTTGTTACTATTGTCTAAGGTCACGCTGGCTAGAAATGCACTTGCGCCACTACGAATTATCTTCCTAGCCCTCAATGATGTTACGACGCATGGGGTTCTTTTTGAAGTGGCTCCCTTGTAGGTAAAGTTGTCCCTTGACGGGAGCTTGAGAGTCACTATTCGAGTCTCGCAATCTATCTGAGCGCGATTCTCGCCTAGCCAATCCATACCCAAGATGACATCGAAGTCTTGCATGCTTAACACTATTAGTGTAGCTTCGATGACACGTTCTGATATTGTTACACTACCTCCCTTAATCCTATGGGTAGCTAACAACAGCTCGTGAGCAGGGGTGGATACTTATAGGGTGATCTCTAAAGGTTCTTTCTCAAGGTATGCTAGCTCTACAAACTCCTCAAATACGAACGAATGCGTTGAACCCTAATCAAACAATACTAAAGCAAGATGGTCAAATACGGGTAGCATACCTGTGACAACTGCGTCAGGCTGGTCAGCTTGCCTAGCTGTCGTTGCATGGGCTACAGCTCGCCCTACTGATGTTGAGCACTCTGGCCCCTCTGATGTTGTACCGCAGGCTGGTTGATACTCTGATCATTCCTCTAAGGGCAATTCACTGCAAAGTGCCCTACCTGGTCACATCTGTAGCATGCGTTTGCTCCTGCCCTACACTCCCCCGTTGAGGACGCCGAAAGTTAGGACAAACAGTCATGTTCTACACCGGGGCTCTTCTTCGTTTATGAGTGCGGCCATGGGGCGGTCTACCAATTCTGGGGTGGTTACGGTCTGTCCCCTTTTCCTGGGCTATAGTGTGGGATGATTGTGTTGTTCCCGTTTATAGCTTGTCAGTGCGGGGCGCGTCGATGAGAGTCACCACCTGAAAGGCTTTCACATAATCGAAGGATGCCTGGGCTGTTACATGCTCCTTCAGGTCCTCCCTCAGGCCAGCAATAAATCGTTCGGCCTTCAACTCATCAGTACTAACATAGGCTGGAGAAAAACTTGCTAGCCTGTTGAACTCTAAGTCATATTCTTCCACTGACCTGCGCACTGTTTTATTTCGAGGAATGCTGCCTGCATTTTCACTTTGCCAGTGATTGGGTAATATTTGCGAAGATAGGCTTCTTTAAACTAGCACCAGGTAATAAACTCCCCTTGTGATATAATGGTCCTATGAGCGCCCTTCCACCAGAAGTGCGCCTCCCCTTTCAACATATACGTCCCACAATGGACATGATACTTTAGCGGGCAGTTCATAAAATGGAAGGCCATTTCTATGGCCTGTAACGATCCTAAAATCTACATATCTAGAGTCGCCACTAACGTCTCATGCTCATCTCTAATGCAGAATATAACTCTAAAAATTCTCATCTTTATTAGCGGAAAAATTTAAAACTTTAGAATACGTTAAAACACTAGAAAACACTGTCGGACTCAAACATCATGCTCGAGTTCAAAATAAGATAAAAACGATTACAAATTAAATAATTTAAATAAATGAAATGCAAACACCCTATCCTAACCAAGACTAGGAATTTTAAATATGCAACTATCCTATGCACACGCCACAGTCTCTGATCTCGATGCCGCCGTCAACCGTACATGGGCGCCTTGCCTTTACCTGAAAAATAATATGGCAAACGGCCTGAGTATTTCGAAGAAATACTCGGTAAGTTACCCCACTATAGGGGCAATGCTAATGCAAACACATGCAATCATGAGTTAGAGACCTATCTCTAATCATCTTAAGGGTGGCCTCCAGTCTCCGACAAATTGGATGTGTAGTACTTCCCTACACACGACTCACACGTACGAGTGTGAATCCCCAGGGCGCTCGCACACCCCCTGGACCCTCTAGTCAAGCTAATCTGTAGCGACGTTCGGAGGTTAGGGGAACCCCATAGTGTCATGCACCTCATGAACACCCTCATCTGTGTGCATTCGCACCTGTGCGCTTTCGCGCTCATCATACGGTGCGCGTCCGCACTCGTCATCTCTAGGGGAAGTAGCCCTATGCTTATGAACATACAATATGCATGAGGTCCCTCTAATCCAACTATACATCTCTTCTGACACAACCCTCTAGTCTCATCTCTTGGTTACACTATGTAACACGTGCTCGTGGATATTTACGTTAATATCATTTTCATACTCTTAGGGTTGTGTCCTATGTCGATCTAACAACATGATGCAATATGGCAAACAACATCATAAGGCATGTTCAACATGGAAAACATCAACATGTTAATAACATCGTCCTGCATACATCATACTCATCATAGAAGCCATCAAGTGCATCAGATATAATATGTACGTCGTGCATTGAAACATAAATAACGTACATTTAACATACATCACAGCATAATATCGTACTCACACATCATCGTAAATCAAACAATCTTTAGCCTATCCTATAGTAAGGCCACTTACCTGGTTGGCCTTAGCTGGAGTACTCCCTAATTTAATTAACGTAAGCTCCCGTTCCTCGAGAACTACTCCAAATGTTGCCAAGGTTCGCTTCCTATCGCACCGTTCGTCACCTTTTGTTAGTATTTCACATTTTAATTAATAATCAAACTAATAATGTGAAATACGACTCTAAACGGCCTCAATAAAAATCGAATTCCATGTTTTCATTGTTTCTAAATTGTATTGGGTAATAAAACTTAAAACTTAAATTGAACATATGTCAATATTATTAATATTTCAAGCGACTTGGATAATTCAACATTTAATATTATATCTTATAGATATAAACATAATAATTTCTCATATCTTCCATTTTCCTTCCCTCAATTTATTTCTCTCCTCTGGTATATTTTAATTCTGTTCACCCTACTTGTAATTTTCCATCAAATCTGATTTTCTTTTCTTTTCAGTTCTGCTTTAGAATACTTGTCCTTTCCAATTAAATCTGATTTTCTTTTCTTTTCAATTTTGTTGGGCATTTTCAATCAAATCTGATTTTCTTTTCTATGCAATAGACGGAAACCATTTTTAACTTATTCTAATTTTCTTTTCTTTTCTAAAATCTTCCTCTCTCTCTTGTTTTTTTTTTGTTTTTCTTCGGCTTTACTATTTCCAAATCTAATCTTCTTTCTTTACTTACTATGTGTTGTTTTTTTTCTTTGATTTTAAAATTTGGATATTTCTTTCTCTTTCTTTTTTTTTCTCTCTTTTGATTATGTTTTCCAAATCTTTGTATTTATTTTTTTTTATTTGATCTGTTTTTCCAATCTCCTTTTGTGTTTCTTTTCTTTTTCTTTTTTTTTTGTATTTTTTTATTATTATTTGGATTTGTTTTATCGATCTCATATCTTCTCCTTTTCATCTTGTTTTCCAAATCTTAGTTTTTTTTATTTGTTTTACAGATCTTCCTTTTCCATATCTTCCTCTTTTTCTTATCTATCTATTTTTTTTTGATTTGGTGACCGTATTCTAATTTCTAACTCAAATCTAAATAATTGCAATAGATAATTTCTGACTCATATCTAAATACTTGCAACAGATTAACATATAAAAAAAATGTAAATCTGACTACTAACCTTTTCAAATGACATCTCTGTTATCTGTCTAACCATCTCTCCATCTGCCTTCCTTCTTACCATAAAATCTTTTCTTTCCCTTACTAACCATCTCTCCATCTGCCTTCTTCTTACTAGAAAATCTTTTCTTTCTCTCTCTCTTTTGTTTTCCAAAATTATTGACGACTGATGACAGAGGTATTTTAGGGGAGGGGTGGAGAGATTAAAGGGGAGGGGTCAGTTATTTTTTTTTTTCTTTATTTTATTATTTTTATTTTACTATTATTATTGTTATTATTATTATTATTATATATAACGTAACGGGGCGTTACATTATCTACCCCTAAAAAGAACTTTTGTCCTCGAAAGTCTCCAACTCGTATACTAACTCAGGCAATTTTCTCTTATTTCGTCCTCACACTCCCACGTGGTCTCTTCGGTGTGGTGATTTCGCCACAACACCTTAACGAACGCAATGTTTCTGTGGCATAACGCTTTTACTTCTCTTGCTAAGATTCTTATTGGTTTTTCCTTATAACTCATATCTTCATTGAGTTGGAGTGGTTCGTAGTCCATTACGTGGATAGGGTACGTAATGTACTTCCTCAGCATCGATACGTGAAATACATCGTGCACTCCAGAGAGGGTGGGAGGTAGGGCTAACTTATACGCTACTAGATCAATTCCTCTAGAATCTCGAATGGTCCAATGAGTTTAGGACTTAACTTGCCCTTACGTCCGAACCTCAAGACACCTTTCATAGGTGCCACCTTGAGGAATACTAGGTCTCCTGTCTCAAACTCTAAGCTTCTACGCCTTACATCGGTGTAGCTTTTCTGTCTACTTTTAGCGATACGCCTCCTCGCTCGAATTTTCTGGACAGCCTCACTGGTGAGTCGAACCAGCTCGGGTCCTACTAACTCTCTTTCGCCTACTTTGTCCCAACATAGTGGGGACCTACTCCGTTTTCCGTATAGGGCCTCAAACGGTGCCATTTCAATAGTAGCTTGGAAGTTGTTATTATACGAGAATTCCATCAGGTGGAGTTTGGAATCCCAACTTCCCTTAAAATCTAATACGCAAGCGCGTAACATGTCCTCTAGAATTTGGTTTAAACGTTCCATTTGTCCATCTGTTTGGGGGAGGCGGTACTAAAGTCAAGGCGGGTACCTAGTGCTTTTTAAAGTACGTGCCCAAAATGCTGACGTAAAGCGTGGATCCCGATCCGACACTATCGACATTGGGACTCCATGTAGTCTAACTATTTCTTTCACATAAAGTTGTGCCCAATTTTCAACTGTATATGTAGCTTTTCCCATGTAGGAAGTGTGCCGACTTGGTCAACCTATCGACAACTACCCAGATCACTGTATAGCCTTTGGGCGTTTTGGGTAATCCTACTATGAAGTCCATCGCTATATTCTCCCATTTCCACTACGATATGCTTAGGGGCTGCAACAACCCCGCCGCCTTTTGTCTAGGAGCTTTCACTTGTTGACAAACTAAGCACTTGCTCACAAACTTGGCCACGTCCCTCTTCATGCTCTTCTACCAAAAGTGTTGTTTTTAAATCTTAGTACATCTTAGTACCTCCTAGATGCATGGGAAATGGCGAGTTGTGAGCTTCCGTCAGTATCTCTTTCCTTAAATCCTCTAGTGCCGGAACACATAGGCGTCCCTGATACAATAACCCTTCATTTGAGGACTTCGAGAATCCATCTATTGGAATCTCGGCTAGTTGGCTTAGGACTTTCTATAGGTTTGGATCCTCTCGTTGGGAGGTAATAATTCTCTGTCTAAGCGTAGGTTACACTGTGAGTTGGGCCAGCTGTGCTATGACTCTCTCGGTCGCTATAGCTATGTTGGCTCGCTTGAATTCTCTTTGTACCCTTACTTCCCTCGTAATGAGGGCCAAAGATTGGACAGTCTTTCTACTCAAAGCGTCTGCGACCACGTTTGCTTTTCCAGGGTGGTACTGGATATCTACATCGTAGTCCTTCACCAATTCTAGCCACCTTCTCTACCTCCTAGTTAACTCTTTCTAGGTAAAGAAATATTTTAAACTCTTGTGGTCGGTAAAACTTTGAATTTTCTCTCCATACAGGTAGTGTCGCCAAAATTTCAGCGTGAACAATATAACGGCCAACTCCAGGTCATGGGTAGGGTAATTATTTTCGTATTCTTTTAGTTGACGAGACGTGTATGCAACAACTTTATCATGTTGCATTAACACACATCCTAGTCCCTTCTTGGATGCGTCAACATAGATTACGTACCCTTCTGAGCTCTCGGGTACTGTGAGTACCGGGCGGTTACCAATCTCTCTTTTAGGTTCTGTAAGCTTGCCTCACAAGCATCATTCCATATAAATGGTACCCCTTTTCTTGTTAATTGTGTCAAAAGCGAGGCTATCCTAGCGAAGTCCTGCACGAACCTTCGATAGTATCCCGCAAGTCCCAAGAAACTCCATACTGATGTTACCGTAGTTGGGCGTTCCCACTTTGTGATTGCTTCGACCTTTGTGGGATCGACGGATACTACGTCCTTTGACACCACATGTCCTAGGAAAGAGACTTGTCGTAATAAAAATTCGCACTTTGAGAACTTGGCGTACAACGTGTTCTCTCTTAGGGTGGTTAGGAGTTTTCGGAAGTGTTCCTGGTGTTCTAGGTCTATTTTCGAGTACACTAGTATGTTGTCAATGAGCACGATCACGAACGTGTCTAGACAGTCCTTGAATACCCGGTTAACTAACTTCATAAACACAGTTGGGGCATCAGTGAGGCTAAATGACATCACTACGAATTCGTAGTGACCGTACCTTTTCCTAAACGCTGTCTTTGGTACGCCTTTTTCATTGATCTTAATTTGGTGGTAACCGGACTGTAGATCTATCTTAGAAAATACCGTTGCCTCTTTGAGTTGATCGAATAAGTCTTCTATTCCAGGGAGAGGGTATTTGTTCTTTATGGTTCTCTTATTTAGCTCTCTATAATCGATCCACAAACGCATCGATCCATCTTTCTTCTTAACAAACAACACTAGCGCACTCTAGGGGGATACGCTAGATTGAATGAACCCTTTATCCAGTAAGTCTTGTAATTGTGTCTTGAGTTCCTTCAATTTTGTTGGCGCCATGCGATTGGGTGCTTTGGAAATAGGCCCAGTTCTTGGCTCGGGTTCGATGACGAAGTCGACCACTCGGGAAGGGGGTATTCCAGGTAGGTCATCCAGAAATACATCCGAGAACCCGTTTACGATTGACACGTTTTCTAGGGTCTTTTCTTTTCCTCTTACGTCTATGACACGTGCTAATATAGTCCAACCGCCTTGTTGGACTAATCTCTTTGCTTGCATCATCGAGACTACCTTTGGGGTAGTCCCGGTATTTGTGTCTTTAAATTTAAAGCTACGTCTCACCTGTGGCGATAATATCACTTTTTTTTTTTTTTTCTGCGACAGTCTATACTAGCACGGTTTGTATCTAGTCAATCTATGTCTAGTATTACGCCGAAGTCAGTTATCTTTACTACTATTAGGTCTATGCTTAGAGTTTGGTTGGGTACTATTGCTTGGTCATTCTTTACTTTATCCATAGTTACTAGGTCTACCCTCGCAAGGGTACTTGCCGACCATACATGCAATAAGGGTTCTAATTCAAACCCTGTCTCTGATCCTTCTCGAGGTGGGCTCTCTTCAGCCTCACCTCGTCCTCTACCTCTAATAGGAGGTCGTCCCTTTTCTCGTCTTATTCTTTCGTGTGGTCTAGCCAACGTGGTTCTAGAAACAAAGATAGCATCTAGTCTAAGGCTCATTACTTATGGAATTATACTATACATCACTTATACTAAGTTCACATCATATTGCAAAAAAAATCACTCAGCATGCACCACATTACATCATACTCTTAATAAAACCCTATCCTAACCAAGACTAGGAATTTTAAATATGCAACTATCCTATGCACGCGCCACAGTCTCTGATCTCGATGCCGCCGTCAACCGTACATGGACGCCTTGCCTTTACCTGAAAAACAATATGGCACACGGCCTGAGTATTTCGAAGAAATACTCGGTAAGTGACCCCACTATAGGGGCCATGCTAATGCAAACACATGCAATCATGAGTTAGGGACCTATCTCTAATCATCTTAAGGGTGGCCTCCAGTCTCGGACAAATTGGATGTGTAGTACTTCCCTACACACGACTAACACGTGCGAGTGTGAATCCCCAGGGCGCTCGCACACCCCCTGGACCCTCTAGTCAAGCTAATCTGTAGCGACGTCCGGAGGTCAGCGGAACCCCATAGTGTCATGCACCTCATGAACACCCTCATCTGTGTGCATTCGCACCTGTGCGCTTTTGCGCTCATCATACGGTGCGCGTCCGCACTCGTCATCTCTAGGGGAAGTAGCCCTATGCTTATGAACATACAATATGCATGAGGTCCCTCTAATCCAACTATACATCTCTTCTGACACAACCCTCTAGTCTCATCTCTTGGTTACACTATGTAACACGTGCTCGTGGATATTTACGTTAATATCAGTTTCATACTCTTAGGGTTGTGTCCTATGTCGATCTAACGACATGATGCAATATGGCAAACAACATCATAAGGCATGTTCAACATGGAAAACATCAACATGTTAATAACATCGTCCTGCATACATCATACTCATCATAGAAGTCATCAAGTGCATCAGATATAATATGTACGTCGTGCATCGAAACATAAATAACGTACATTTAACATACATCACAGCATAACATCGTACTCACACATCATCGTAAATCAAACAATTTTTAGCCTATCCTATAGTAAGGCCACTTACCTGGTTGGCCTTAGCCGGAGTACTCCCTAATTTAATTAACGTAAGCTCCCGTTCCTCGAGAACTACTCCAAATGTTGTCAGGGTTTGCTTCCTATAGCACCGTTCGTCACCTTTTGTTAGTATTTCACATTTTAATTAATAATCCAACTAATAATGTGAAATACGACTCTAAACGGCCTCAATAAAAATCGAATTCCATATTTTCATTGTTTCTAAATTTTATTGGGTAATAAAACTTAAAACTTAAATTAAACATATGTCAATATTATTAATATTTCAAGCGACTTGGATAATTCAACATTTAATATTTATCGTATATATACGAACATAATAATTTCTCATATCTTCCATTTTCCTTTCCTCAATTTATTTCTCTCCTCTGTTATATTTTAATTCTGTTAACCTTACTTGCAATTTTCCATCAAATCTGATTTTCTTTTCTTTTCTTTTCAGTTCGGTTTAGAATACTTTTCCTTTCCAATCAAATTTAATTTTCTTTTCAATTTTGTTGGGCATTTTTAATCAAATCTGATTTTCTTTTCTATGCAATAGACCGAAACCATTTTTAACCTATTCTAATTTTCTTTTCTTTTCTAAAATCTCTCTCTCTAGTTTTTTTTTCTTTTTCTTTTTCTTTTAATTCTAATTCGGTTAAGCAGTTCAATTCTACTCCATATCTAATTCTGTTAAATAGTTTAATTCTACTCCCATATCTAAATGGTTTAATTATGTTCAGTTTAATTTTATTTCGGTTTTACTATTTCTAAATCTAATCTTTCTTTACTTACTATGTGTTGTTTTTTTTTCTTTGATTTTAAAATCTGGATATTTTTTTCTCTTTCTTATTTTTTTTTCTCTTTTGATTATGTTTTCCAAATCTTTGTATTTTTTTTTATTTGATCTGTTTTTCCAATCTCCTCTCTGTCTGTGTTTCTTTTCTTTTCCTTTTCTTTTTTTTTGTATTTTTTTTTATTTGGATTTGTTTTATGGATCTTCATATCTTCTCCTTTTCATCTGGTTTTCCAAATCTTAGTTTTTTTTTATTTGTTTTACAGATCTCCTTTTCCATATCTTCCTCTTTTTCTTATCTATCTATTTTTTTTATTGGGCGAGAGTATTCTAATTTCTAACTCAGATCTAAATAATTGCAATAGATAAACTCAGATCTAAATAATTGCAATAGATAAACTCAGATCTAAATAATTGCAATAGATAATTTCTAACTCTGATCTAAATACTTGCAACAGATTAACATCGTTCGATAAAAAGAAAAAGGTAAATCTGACTACTAACCTTTTCAAATGACATCTCTTTATCTGTCTAACCATCTCTCCATCTGCCTTCTTCTTACCAGAAAATCTTTTCTTTCTCTCTCTCTTTTGTTTTCCAAAATTATTGACCACGGATGACAGAGGTATTCTAGGGGAGGGTGAAGAGATTAAAGGGGAGGGGTCAGTTATTTTTTTTTTCTTTATTTTATTATTTTTATTTTACTATTATTATTATTATATATAACGTAACGGGGCGTTACATGGCCTCTAGCCAATTCTCTGCGGCAATGGGATTCACCTTGCCTCCGTCAAAGGAAGGCGGTTTATGCCTCTAGAAATCTTTTAGGTAGTGGGACTCCACAGTCATAGTCCCTGAATCTTTGGCCCCTTGCCCTGCTGACTGATTAGCCATCATTGTCTGCATCATTTGGTTCATTAGAGCCTGATTTTCCTTCGAGGTCATCATGAACGTCTGAAACATCTATTCTGTGGACATGGGCAACGGCTGGTTGAGTGGGACTTCTGTACTAGTGGTTGTAACCAATGAGACCTCCTCAGAGAAGGGAGCAATAGGGGGTGCATCGAGCAGCTTTCGGGCCTTAGCCTTCTTTTGGCACCTTTTTGTTCTTGATGGCTGTGGTACGGTCCCCTCGCTAGTTTGGGGCGTATCCCCAACCTCCTCTTGAAATTAAGGTTGTTCTACCTCAGGTGTTGGAACAGGGGTGTCCTGAACTTCCTCTCTTCTTACCCTTCTGGGTCCAAGCCCAACATAAGGTTCGCGTCTCTTTGGTGCCATTATCTACCACAACATAAAAAAAAAACTATGGTTACAATTCATTCGTAGCACATCTTCTAGGTAATGTGCGATTATAACGCCATAAAAGGTCATGGTATACTCTATAAATACTAGCTTGACTTTTGTCTCTATGTTTTCATCACGTGAGAACATCTGGTCGCGAGCGGCATGTGTTTGACAGGCGTGGCCACAGAGGATACGTCACTCTATCCTAAATATCTACAGGATCTATAATTTGGTGCTCTGATACCAAATCTGTCACGACCCAATATTTTACTACGGACCGTGACTTACAACGACACATGAATGCACAAAATAATTTAAGTATGCAATAGAGAAAAATCATTTACTTCCAATAAAATTTCAAACGACAAACAAAAACAATTAAAAGTTTGGAAACAAATTATGAAAGAATACAAATACAAAATAAAGACTGGACTGACGCCCCGGGACAACCCATTCCCCTGTGACAATCCCCGTCTCCATCACGCCCGCCCTTGACTGATGCCTCGCGCTCCTGAAAAAGGAAAACATAGCAAGGATGAGTATAAAAATATTACTCAATAACCCACCTATTTGTAGGCTCTCATCGCATCCTAACCTAACAGGTTTCCACGGTCTCCTAGTTTGGCTCTAGAACATATTGTTCCAATCTTAGTTCTTTACGGCTTGCCCCTTGGGCTTTACCGGTGCATCGTCCTTCCATTTGATACCTAAAGGTTCCTTACCCCGAGCTGATATGGCCGGTATCTCTCTATGAGGCGCTACCTCTACATGGTATCTAGCCTAGGGGTGTGTTGAGTACCTCCTAAGCTCATGTAGTCGCCCTATGGGGGTGCGACCAAACCCGTTCCCATGCAGCTAATGGGTTGTACAACGTGGAGACACATTTCCCTTGCAAAATGGCTAGAAGCAGTAAGAACTGTTTAGGAACCCCTTGTCCTCCCACAAAGCTAAAGATACCGTTCACACACTAGCAATCTATGAACACACCTGCGGTACCTCATCGTCATGGTAATCTGCTAAGTTCCTAGGGGAAGGTTCGGTCTAGCTAGAGTGACTTGTCACTCCTAATCGCAAATCCCTAGGCTGATCATAGTAATAGGCCATAGAAAATAACAGAGTGTGCATGCAACTGTCGTATAACACCATAATATATAATTCATGCAAATTAGGCACACAGGCTCAACGGGGCAATGGCCTCCATCAAGCACCTGGAACGTGAAGTTTGCGCTCAATGGGGCGAAGTCATCCATCAAGCACCCGAAACGGGGAGTACACAATTCCAACATGAATGAAACACATTCATACGTACAACAAAAATTTAAAGCATGATCGCACGCTCAGATAATTCAACCAATAATTCACATAATATTATACATCATCAGCTCATAACAATCAATCATAGGAGGGTACCACCTAAGGCAATTAACTAGCATGCATGCAGTCCAAGCGAATCCTACAAGTATTTATTCCTAAACACCGGGTGGTGACTTACCTTGTTGACACGTGCCCTTTCCCTAGCGTTTCTATGACTGTAAGGTGTCCAAAAATACTGATTTTCTTCAATTAGGTATCTATTCACATAAAACAATATTAGAACTAGAATCGGGACAACAATCGGGCATTCAAAGGGCGAATGGGCCAAAATGGGCGTCTCACTCGCCGACTACCACGCATGATTGCTTCTGCGCAGTTGCATGTCAGGCAGTCTGATTCGGCTCCGCTCGGCTAAGGATTGTGGTTCGGCTCGGGATTTGTAGGCGATGCGTGTTATCGTTTCACTGGAGCTGCGTTGCTCCAGTCGACGATCGACGCGTGTTTGGCGCCTACCGAGCTGCACTTCGCCGTTCACCGGCCGACACGCGGCTGCCGAAATATTTTTTTTTTCTCCTTCTTCTCTCTCTCTTGCAATCCGTAACACAGAGCCATTTTTCTGATTTTCATATCTTTTGATTTGGAGTTCGGATCGATATGATTTCTTCGGTAAGGTTCTAGATCGTGTTGCGGACTACGTCGTGGTATTTTTTTCGTAATTTTTGCTTAACTACCAAATGAGTTAAGAGCATCGAAAGTTCGCTTACCGTTCTCGAACGATTCTCGGATCTCCTCCTTCGAATCGAGATTTCGGCCACACTTCTTCACAGATCGTATGTAGAGTTGTTCCAAGGTGAATATATGAACATTTTAGGACTCAATTCACATAGGAAAGGCTCAGATCTGAAAAATATCGTTTAGAACCTTACCTCGTGAAACGTTCTTGGATCTTGACCGAGCGTCGGCCTCGCTAGACTATCAGTCGTTGTACAGGTCTTGAATGAAGGTGGATTTCGACGGTGGTCTGACGAAACTTCGCAGCGACTCTTTTCTGTTTCCTCTCAATTTTCTCTCTAACTTCTTTTTTCTTGTGCAGGAGGTTTAATGGGGTTTTCCTTGAACCCTATTTTGCCCCTCTGTTGACTTAGCCAACAAGATGTTGGATCAAAGGAAACCCATGCAGCTTGGTGATTGATAGTGGAAGTTGCACAAATGTGGTAACCAGTTTCCTTGTAAAAAGACTTCAACTTTCTGTCATCCCCATCCAAAATCATACAAACTTCAATGGTTAACAAACAAAGAAGAAATTAAGGTGAACTCTCAAGCTCTTATTTCTTTTACTCTTGGAAGATATAAAGATGAAGTCCTTTGTGATGTCGTATCAATGCATGCGGGAGATATCTTGGTCGACCGACCTTGGCAATATGATAGAAAGGTAACATTTGATGGTTTGATGAACAAGTATACTTTTATTTTTTGTGGGAAGAAATTTACTTTACTTCCCTTGTCTCCATATGAAGTACATTGTGACCCATTGAAATTAGAGAAGAAAAGAAAAGAATATGAAGAACAATAAAAGAATATGAAGAACAACCGTGGAGAGAAGAAACTAAGGTAAAATAGAGAGATAAGAGTGAAAAAAAAAAGAGAGAAAAAAAAGTGAGGGGCAAAGGATGAGTGAAAACTAAGAAAGAAAAAAAAGTGATTTTGAAGAAAAGAGAGAAAATGTGAGTTTGGTTATAAGAAAGGGAGAAATGAGGAATATGTTAGCTCAAGAACCAAAATTTGTACTTATGTGCAAAGGAATGTATTTAACAATAGAACCAAAAACGGATGATGCTTTGCCAAGTTATTTTAAGTCTCTTTTGCAGGAATTCAATGACATGTTTCCACATGCAGATGCATGTACGGGGTTAACCCTCTAAGAAAGATTGAATACCAAATTGACTTCGTGCCTGGAGAAACTCTTCCAAATATGGTTGCCTATAAGACCTACCCCAACGAGACTAGGGAGATTCAGAGACAAGTGGTAGAGTTCATGGATAAAGGCTATGTTAGAGCAAGCATGAGTTCTTGTTCGGTTCCTGTGATTTTGGTACCCAAGAAAGATGGCACGTGGAGGATGTGTGTTGATTGTCGAGCCATCAACAAGATAATGGTAAAGTATCGACATCCTATTCCTAGATTGGATGACATGTTAGATGAATTATATGGTGCTAATATGTTTTCAAAAATAGATCTTAAAAGTGGTTATCATCAAATTCAAATGAATGTAGGAGATGAGTGGAAAATGGCTTTCAAAACAAAGTTTGGGCTTTATGAGTGGCTCGTTATGTCGTTTGGTCTTACAAATGCACCAAGTACTTTTATGAGGCCAATGGATCATGTTTTGAGAGACTATATTGGAAAATTTGTTGTTGTATACTTTGATGATATCCTTATTTACTCAAAAAGCTTGAATGATCATGAAAGCTTGAAGCACCTCAAAAGTTAAACAAAGCTAAATAGGAGACATGCTAAATGGGTGGAATTCATTGAGACATTTCCTTATGTAATCCATTGCAAAAAGGGAAAGGATAATGTGGTTGCAGATGCATTATAAAGAAAGTATGCTTTATTTTCTTCCCTTACTGCAAAAATACTTGGTTTTAAGCACATGATTGAATTGTACAAAATTGAAAAATCTGAATTTTATGATGTGTATATACGATGCTTAGAAGGAAAACATGTGCAAGATCATATTGTGTTCGATGATATACTTTTTAGGAAGGGTAAACTTTATATCCCTAAGTGTTATATTCGAGAGTTACTTGTGAAGGAGGCACATTTCATTCCATATAACAAGGAGCCGCCATGTGTGCTAGCCGAAGTCGGGTCGAGGTGCAGGTCGTCAGTTTAAGGCACGGGTTGTCGGGTTGAAATCGCAGGTCTGGGCTTACTACGGGTAGTTTACCGGGCCTGAGTTTTTTGTTGGGTCGAGTGGGTTAGGGCTGTGGACGTGTTGGACCGTCAGCGTGGATTGGGTTTTAGTTCGTGGGCCGGTCGCAGGTTCTCGGATCGGCTCTTGGTTGCAATTTCGGGTCGCGGTTGATGGTTTAGGTCGAGGCACAGATGATGGTGTTACTATAACACGTGCAGAAGCAATTTGGATCTTAGGCACTCTAAGTACATCAATTATAGTAAATTATCTAGCATGTTCAAAAACATTAAAACTCAATGAATTTGAATACTAACCTTTTGTAGTTCAAATTTCTTTTTCCTCACGAACCAATTTCGAACTACCACTAATGTCTTCCCTACTATTCTCCAGCCTTAGAACGGGATTATGGAATCCGGTGAGTGACTAAACTTGATAGGAATTTAGTATATGTAAAGAGAGAGTTTTGAGAGATTTTCTCAAAGTTTTTCAACAAGAATTTCCATGTAACTTGATCATTCTATTTATAAAGTCATATTGGCATGTTCATGCAAATTTGAGATTACCAAATTTTGACACTCAATATTCCACTCAAATTTTTGGGATTAGTTGGCAAACGTCCAAGTTTGGTTAAACCATAGTTGGCAAACGTGCAGTAGTCAATATTCCACTAACTCAAACCTGAATTTTTCCATTAGGTGGAGTCAACATTTTGATTTTCTCCATTTTAATTCAACAATTAATTTAAATAATTAATTTCAAATTAAAACAATATTAAATGATTAATTAAACAATTTAATTAATATTTAACATTAATTCAAATGTCAATCCCAATCAATTCCGGAACATATTGATTATGAATCCCTATTCATAATTAATATATTTAAATCTTATTTAAATATCTCCAATTCTCTCTTTTTGTTTAATTCGTAATTAAAACAAAATGCAGTTAAATGTATCGTATATATGTAGTGCATATTCCCTAATTTGAATTCGAACACTTTGAACTCACTTGTCACACTATTCTAAGGTTTAGTCCGATATGAGCCAGCAGGGGAACCTAATGGACCTACAGAACATGGGCTCCAATGATTCGAGATTAACCGGCTAAACTCATTGACCTTGTTAACTAGCATTCGTTAACTACTAGGACACTCCACTCTAGCCTAGTAATTGCACTCCCCTCACTATAGATATATTTCTGTCCATTTGATATAACCATGATCAGTAAGTCGATCCTTCACAGGTTGTTCATAACTAGAGCTGGGAAAATTTACCGTTTTACCCCTAAAGTTACTTCTTGTTCCTTAAGTCCCACTGATCCTTTGATGATCAATTGGTTTGTGGTCCAACCACCAAACTGAATCCCTCTCGGGCCAATGAGAGGGTGGGGCCCCATGTTCAAGAACTGGAGTCAGTACTTAAGGGAACAACCTCTCTACTATCCCTAAAGGCAAGTAGGAGTTCATAGTTAGCTCAGGATTAAGATTGAGTTACCTAGGTCATCGAATGAAAAAATCAGTCTCAATTGTAAACGACATTATAAAGTGAGAGTGGTTTTCTTCATGGTCCGATCTTATGCAATACTCATTGCATAGGACGTCCCCACTCACATGTCTCCACATGTACAATTTAGTGATCACATTGTTTATATCATATACAAAAGTGGGCTGCATCCATAGTGTCCCAAAGATAAGGTACTCAGCCTTATCCCTGTACTATACATCATTTTGACTATATACTTGAACTTGATCCACTCTTATGTCTCTACATATAGTTCAGGTAATCATACTATAGCCAGAGTGTTCCTAGTTTATTGGATTTAGATTAATGATCGTAAAATTCACTTTATTCAATAACAATCGTTACTAAATAAACATCAATAATAACTTTATTGAAAATAGAATATGTTTTTGTTTACAACTATGAGTTTTAGGACATAAAATCCAACAGCGGATTGGGCTGGGCCGAGGCAACGATTGTCTTAGGGCCGAGCGGGTTTTGGGTTTCGGTTCAGGTCTCGAATCCGGGTCTCAAGTCGGGGTTCGTCTTTTTCGCCCGACTACCAGAATTGTTTTCCGGCGACTTTTCTCTCTCTTTAGTAACGTCATTTTCGATGTCCATTTTCCCCCTTTTTTCCCATCGTTTTTGGGTCTCCTCCTCCCCCTAATCCCGTTTAAGGAGTTTGTTTAGTTCGTAAGGGCCTAAAACTCTCGGATTTGAGAGGGTTTGAAAATACTTAGTAAGTGACCCCACTATAGGGCCCATGCTAATGCAAGCACATGCAATCATGAGTTAGGGACCTATCTCTAATCATCTTAAGGGTGGCCTCCAGTCTCGGACAAATTGGATGTGTAGTACTTCCCTACACACGACTCACACGTGCGAGTGTGAATCCCCAGGGCGCTCGCACACCCCCTGGACCCTCTGGTCAAGCTAATCTGTAGTGACATCTGGAGGTCAGCGGAACCCCATAGTGTCATGCACCTCATGAACACCCTCATCTGTGTGCATTCGCACCTGTGCGCTTTCGCGCTCATCATACGGTGCTCGTCCGCACTCGTTATCTCTACGGGAAGTAGCCCTATACTTATGAACATACAATATGCATGAGGTCTCTCTAAGTCCAACTATACATCTCTTCTGACACAACCCTATAGATATTCCGTCCTTTGACACCACGTGTCCTAGGAAAGCGACTTGTCGCAACCAAAATTCACATTTGGAGAACTTGGCGTACAACTTGTGTTCTCTTAGGGTAGTTAGGACTTTTCGGAAGTGTTCCTCGTGTTCTAGGTCTGTTTTCGAGTATATTAAGATGTCGTCAATGAACACGATCACGAACATGTCTAGACATTCCTTGAATACCCGGTTCATTAACTCCATAAATACAGCTGGGGCATTAGTGAGATCAAATGACATGTAACGCCCAGATCCACCGCTAGCAGATATTGTCCTCTTTGGGGTTTTCCTTTCGGGCTGTAACGACCCAGATCCACCGCTAGCAGATATTGTCCTCCTTGGGGTTTTCCTTTCGGGCTGTAACGACCCAGATCCACCGCTAGCAGATATTGTCCTCCTTGGGCTTTCCCTTTCGGGCTTCCCCTCAAGGCTTTAAAATGCGTCTGCTAGGGGAAGGTTTCCATACCCTTATAAAGGGTGATTTGTTCTCCTCCCCAACCAATGTGGGACATCACAATCCATCTCCCTTCAGGACCCAGCGTCCTCGCTGGAACTCGTTCCTTTATCCAATCGATGTGGGACCACCTCCAAATCCACCCCCCTTTGGGGCCCAGCGTCCTTACTGGCACACCGCCTCGTGTCTACCTCCCTTCAGGTTACAGCGAGAAGGCTGGCACATCGTCCGGTGACTGGCTCTGATACCATTTGTAACGACCCAGATCCACCGCTAGCAGATATTATCCTCCTTGGGCTTTCCCTTTCGGGCTTCTCCTCACGACTTTAAAACGCGTCTGCTAGAGGAAGGTTTTCACACCCTTATAAAGGGTGATTTGTTCTCCTCCCCAACCAATGTGGGACATCACAATAAATGTAACGGATCAAAAAAAAATGTTGAAGCCTAGAGCAAGGAACAAAGACAATGTTGAAGCCGAAAGAGTCACCACAGCGGAAGAAGTTGCCAATTTTTGCGAGAAGGGCGACAGCGACTTGGTTGGCAAAGAGGCCAGTGTGGCACTTAGATTCCAAAGGTAAATCTTTGCAGAAGGTCGATAGACTTATCGAGACTCCGTATATTTCCGAAGAGAACGCTGATGAGGATCCTGAGATTAGGGTTTCTGTGAAGGATGAAGGGTTGATTGGAACAAAATGAGAGAGGCTATGTTGGCTAAGGGGAAACCGATTGTGTTGGAGAAGGTGAGGTTGTATGTACAGAGTATGGCGAAGGGTGATTTGGAGGTCAAAAGGGTGGAGCCGAAGAGTAATCAATCAACTCTGCATGTGGCAGCCATGAAGACTGCCCCTACAGCGTCAAAGCCAGTAGTGGTGGTGGGGAAGAACAACAGATGATTCAAAAGCCATTGAAAAGAAAGAATCGGGGTTGCTAAACCGAAAGGGCTCTGATACCATGAGAATGTTTGCTTAATCCACCACACCTAAATGGCGTGAAAGTTATCTATTTATAATCAAATAAATAACAAGAATATGGAAAGAGTAATAAATGAAAAGATACCTATGGTGAGAAGGCAAATATCTAGCCTTATAATAAAATATCAAATAGTATATATATGGTAAACTATAATTTAATACTAAATATTCTTAACAAACACGTTAGGGAGTTTTCGGTGTTATTGTTCGAGCGATTGGTGAACGAACGGTGGCCTAAATCAAGCATGAGGTCGCCAGAGTGCATATCTGAGAAGAGAGGGAGAAAGCTTCGCGACCTCTAGACTTTTGATTTGAAACGACAAAGTCCACTGGTCAAGATTTTGTCCGAAAGTCAAAATTCAGACAGCCTAACATCTATTAAATGAAGGCCACCCCATTAACTGTTCGACCTATAAGAGGAAATTAACCCAACTTGAGCACGACCTACAAATTCCATAGACACAACCCAAAGTCTGTGTCTTGACTCAAGCGATGACCCACGTTTTCCAAGCCACGCACATGCTAGTCGCGTGCTCATACCCCAGTCGCGGCTCGTCTTGGCTTTTCTGTCAGCGCATTCCTCGACTCAGCTCGTCTCAATTTATGTGGCTCCGACAGCTTGAAAATGCTTATTCGGTTTAGTATTCAATTTTGGTACTGTTTCCTTCGTTTGGACCCTCTCAAAGCTATTTTTAACCTTATTGAGGGCATGAGGTCAGTAACACTCCTATTTACTTGGATTAAATATTTTTTTTAGCTAAAATGGGAGTGATCGATATGTTAAATTGAACGTTGAAGGACAATCTCGGAGTAGCTATAAAATAGTAGGGAGTCCAGCCAAGGCCAAATAAGTAAGTGACTTTAATATTAGTGTTGGAAGAATTGTATGACCTATGATGATGCATGCCCGGTGGCCTTGCATGCGTTATAATGTTATGTTATGCTTATGTATGCTACGCGTACCTTCAATAATTATGTTTTCCATGATATCATGCAGGCTTTTCTCTTCCATGGTGTTCGGCGATGTGTCAGCTCGTTTAGCCCGAAGAAGCCAGGCCCAGGGATATATTTGTTTTACACTCATATCATTTGTTTTGTTAATAGATGATTTTTAAAGATTTACACCATTCTTATATTTATTTATACAAGTTGACTTTGATAATATTAGTTTAACGATTGCATCTTTCATTATGCTGAACAATATGAACATAGGACATAAACTATGTATAAATCTGCACAAACATACATATCTTTGAAGATTCACCATTTTATAATAATTATTGACTTTGTCATTCATTATAATATATTAATGTTATAGAAATGAAATGATCACCATTACCATATAATTACATTACTTTTAAGTAATATTCCAAAGTGTCCAAACACATTGTTCATTGGTGGATCATTGGTTGATCAGGCTTATTAATATTACCCTAAATAATCATATGAATTAATTACGTTAACAGGTGCGGGATCAAATTTTCTTTTATTTTTTGTGTAAAAAAATAATTATATAGTAAATAGATATGTGTTGGACAAATACTATATATATTTTTTTATTATTTTAAAAATAGGTGTCCATCTCATTATTGTTTAACAATAATTTGATGAGTAAATGACATGTTGCAATTCAGTAGAAACTGCAATTCAGTAGTCGGTTATTACATTCAAATAGCAACAACTCTGGTGAATTACAAATCGGTTAAAGCATGGACTTAGCACATGACTTCGTACAAGTGCATTTATCACCCGAGCAAAATCCATCATCCCACCCCTCAAAAGTAATGCAAAGTTCAGCACATGATGCTGCCTCAGTGCACGGTCCTATAAATGCATCACTGTGTTTATAGCAAGTCCGCCCCTCCGTCTGCACCACCCATCCTGCAACAGTAACACAAACTTATTCATACAAACAAAAACCTTCTTTTTTATACTATCTGTCAATCTAAATCAACATGGAGAAACAGGAAGGATCAAATACCAAAAGCAAGGGCTAGGAAGATGAACACCACAATTTTGAGATTTCTCAAGCTTTGTCCCGCCATTCTTTCTTCTCTTATTGCTTGTTACACTGGAATGTTTGGATATCAGTTCTCCATTTTATATTAGTGAAACGCCTCATCTTTATAACGTCTTCTTGATTTCCTTGTAACATCTTCTTGATTATCATGCTTTGTAACGTCTTCTTGATCATCATGCTTTGTAACGTCTATGTTGGTCGTTCTTATTTAAAAGGAAGTTATTTTATTTTATTGTTGTCTAGTCTTAACATTGATCGATGGAAGATTATGGTCTGAAATTATACTATTAATGAAAGTAACCTATTTCTTAAATACAAATTTAAAGCATAAGTGTAACCTTCTTTCTAATAATTATCTTTCATAATCTTTATAAAAGGTAGGAATTTAGGTGTACTTTTCCATTTATGGTCTAGGTTGTACCTCTCTTCATATGCAGGAAATTTAAGGTGATAAACGCAACGATTAGCATTTAATTCCGTTTAATATGATTTTTTTTATGGTTAAAGATTATCATTTAATTGGTGGGGTGAAATTCAATTGTTGATATCTTCCGTGCATTGAAACGATGAACATTGCAGATATCAAAAATAGTTTTGAGGATTTGGACTTAGAACATCCCCGTTTCGTTGCCGTATTAATTTATAATAATCTTCTTTCCACATTTTAATTTTTTAATATTTTAGTCTAAGTATACCAAATATTTAAATATTTTAATCAGTTTTTTATTATGCCAATTATTTTTTATTTTGCTTTCCTATTTATTTTAACTTAACCGGAAAAGTATGTTTGAACCAAACCAATCCCATCTAAATTTATTTTTAGTTTTAAAATATACATTTTTATTTATAATATAAAAATATTTTTATTTTATTTTTATTTCATTTCATCATTTATTCTTCGACCACTTCTTAAAATAAATTTTAACTATTTGTAAGACAATTTTTATTACAAAATATTAATAAATGACCGGAATAGTCTCAACCAATAAAATCCAAAAAATTTAGTTCAGGGTTGGTTGGGTTCATTATTTAATAAGGATTCTTTTTTGGTTAAAAAAATTTACTAACTTTAACCATTGAATTGGGTCTACAAATATATATCTTAACCATCGATTCCAAAGTTGGATGGACATTATGATCACTAGTCCATCATGATGGACTCTGGTGGAGCAAGGAATTTCTACAGCAAAAGGAGAAGTTGTTTTAGAAGGAAAAAAGAAAGCAATTGAAGATCTCAAGTTGAAGGATTTAAAAGTCAGAAACTATCTCTTCCAACTTATAGATCGTCCAACTCTAGAAACCATTCTGAAGAAAGACACGACCAAGTATATTTGGGACTTCTTGAAACAAAAGTACCAAGGAACAACATAAGTCAAACGTGCACAATTGCAAGCTCTTCACAAAGAGTGGGAGGTTCTTCACATGAATACGGGAGAATTAGTGTCAGACTACTTTGCTCGAACTCTCATACTTTTCAATAGAAAGAAAATTTATGGGGAGAAGATGACAAACATTGACATCATAGAAAAGATCCTAAAATCTATGACTTCTAAGTTCGACTATGTCGTTTGCTCGATTGAGAAGTCTAATGATCTAGATTTCTTATCCATTGATGAATTACAAAGTAGTATCTTAGTGCACGAGCAACGCATGAATGACCATGTTTGTGAGGAAGAACAAGCTCTAAAAGTCACACATGATGGAAGTTTTTGCAGCAAAGGAAGAGGACATGGTGGCTTTCGAGGACGAGGTAGAGGAAGATGTCGACAAAGTTTTGACAGATCAACGGTGGAATGTTACAACTTCCATGGATTAGAACATTACCAATATGAGCTTCCTAAAAGGGAGAATGACAAAGCAAATTATGCAGAAACCAATGAATAGATGCTATTAATGGCCTATGTAGATGAGAAGAAAGCTGAAAAGAAAGAACATTTGGTTTCTTGACTCTGGATGCAGTAACATGTGTGAAAAGAAAGAACTTTTCTATCATATTGATGAGAAGTTTCAACAAACTGTGGAGCTGGGTGATAACTTAAACATGGCTATGATGGACAAAGAAAATGCAAAGTTTAAAGTAAATGAGATCATGCAAATAACCACCGAGGTAGTTAATGTACCAAACTTGAAGGACAACTTGTTGAGCATCGGACAGCTGCAAAAAAAAAGTCTTGCAATTCTTATACAAAAAGAAGGATGTGGGAATAATAATCCTAACAGAGAGCTGATTGCAGAGACTTCAATGACATCAAATAGAATGTTGACTCTGTTTGTTAAATCTCTACCAAAGGAACAATCCTGCTTCAAAGCTATTATAGAAGATCCTGCAAGAACATGAAATTGACGATATGGACATCTAAGTTATGTTGGACTAAAGACATTTCAAGGGAAGGACATGATGTTGAACACAACTCTCTATGGAAAATACTCGCACACTTTATTAAGACCAATTGAGAAGAGATTACAAGACACTCGGTAGAATAGTACTACACTTTGTGCTTTTTATTTCTTAGGATGATAAACTAAGTAGGGTGGAGGAGTATTCATACTAGATGATAGGCAATCTATTCCTAAAATTTCTCAGCCGGTTTCCTGAACTATCTAAATCATTTTCCTAAATTTATTCCTAAAATTCGTAAATCATTTTCCTAAATTTATTTCTAAAATTTCTAAATCATTTTCCTAACATACAATGTTGGGCGTAACCCTATTGGGCTAGTGATGATATTTTAACAATCCGCCTCAACACTAGTTCTCATTCGTTGCACCATGTTGAGCTTACAGCGGAAACTCTCATGTTTGCTAGTATTCAACCCTTTTGTAAACAAGTCTGCCACTTGGTCATCTGTCTTGATCTACTGCATTTCGATTTCTTCCTTTAGGTCTTTCTCTCTAATGAAATGGTAGTGTACCTCCACATGCTTTGTTTTAGCACGAAACATTGGATTTTCTGCTAGGCGAATCGCAGATTGGTTGTTGCAATGAAGTGGTATTGGATATTCAATTTTCTAGTGCCAATATTCCATCAAGAGTTTTAGCCATGTATTTTCCTGAGCTGCTCCAGTTGCTCCTCTGTACTCTGCTTCTCTAGTTGACAATGATACTATTGGTTGTCTTTTATTACACCAAAAAATTGTTCTCGAATCGACCTGGAATACATACCCAGTGATTGATCTTCGGGTATCGTGGTCTCCTGCATAGTCTACATCACTTTATCCAGCTAGCTTGCAATCTTTGCTACTTTTGTACAAACAATCGTAATTGATTGTACCTTTGACATATCTCAAGGTCCGTCGAGCCGCATCCAAATGAGGCTTCTTCGGACATTGCATATACTGACTAATGACTCTAACTTCATTCTCAAATTTCTTCGATTGGTCCATGTAGAACTCTCTGTTTAACTCTCCGTGCAAGAAACATTCTTCATATCCATTTGTCATAATTTGAAATCTTTATTTACCACAAGTATTGGAGGATCCTGTACGATATTGATCTTTGCCACTGGACTAAGCGTTTCATCATAGTCTAGTTCATATTATTGAGATAACCCTGGATCTACAATCTGAGGTTTATATCTCATGATTGATCCATCTGGGGTACACTTTATTTTGTAAATCCACTTGCAAAAGATAGATTTAACATCTCCCGATCTTGGCACTAGTTCCCAAGTTTGATTTTTCTCTAAAGCTATAGTTTCTTCCTCCATTGCCTGTTGCCAAGCCGTATTTTGTGATGATTCTTCATACATCTCTAGCTCTTTAACTTCATCTTCTATAATAACTATATCGACATACTCTGGATTTGACTTTTGGATCATTCTGACCGTCTAAGTCGTTGAGATGCTATTTCCTTTTCACCAGATTTGCTTGGTTGAGTAACTTCTTGCTCATCAACATCAGTGTCACTCAAATCTTCATGCACATTAGCATTTAAGCAAATGTGTACAGTTTGCTCCCTCGTCTTTTGTGGAAAAATTTCTTCAGTCATGTCCAAGCCTGGTACTACTTCCTTCTCTGAGGGCCACCATCTTCCATTGCACCACTTTGATTGTCAATCATGTGGTTTGAGCATCCTGAATCAATGATCCAGTCGTCTTCGTAATCAATATGTTCTCTCATCATTGCCAGGAGCTCTAGCTCATCTTCTTCTATGACACATATTTCCTCTACATCTCATTCATCCTCCATCACCTTTTTGGATATTGCCACATTGCTTTCAACAAAATTTTTCTTAGACCAACAATCCCTGGATATGTGGCCCTTTTTCCCGCAATTGTAGCAGATGCCTTCAAATCTCTTCCTTTGAGAGTTAATCGTTATGCATACCGATTACGCCCATCTCCAACAAAAAAAAAAAGGTGTTTTATCAATTTTATCGATGATTTTAGTCGAAAAACTTGGATTTTCTTCTTGGTTGAAAAATCAGAAGTGGTCTCCATTTTTAAAAGATTCAAGAGTATGGTTGAAAAAGAACCTGGTATATACTTGAAGGGCTTGAGAATTGATCGAGGTGGTAAATTCACATCCAAAGAAGACTAAGGCTAACACTCATTCTCCCTTAGCTCGACTCTCTTGCAAGCATCCTGATGTTTTCAATATGACCACTTTTGTGATGCAACTCACCTGAACAATAAAGATAGCTTTCTCTTCTTTGTTTGTTTTTTTTTTTTTACATCCAATTACCTTCGATTCAGACACCTTCATTAGTGATGCAGATTTCCTGACAACGAGCAATTGGGACAATTTGTTTGCTTATTTTTTTTAGCATTGAGAGTTCAAGCTTTAGGTTGAAGAGGAGTGGTCTTGGGTATGAATTTTTTTTTTTTTTTTTTTTTTTTTTTTTTTTAGAATTGCTTTAATACCCCAAACTTAAACTAGCCATTGTCCGCAATGAGCATTGGCGTGGGTGTGGAATCATTCTTGGAAGTAGATTGAGGTGTGAAAGCTCTTGTTTATTATTTTTGTTGGAAAAATGGTCTAAGGTTGGGTGAATTATGAGAATTCTTGTTGATTAAGATGAATTATAATAGATTAGATCCTCACCTTAACTTTGTTGAATACTCTTCCGTTTGAGCTTTAATTTCCTTAACCCTTTTTTTTCAAGTTATATATTTTTTTTAGGAAACACACATCTCACCTTACTGTTTTATTTATCACATTGAAACACTTCATATTAGATCCCTAGTTCTTGCAGAAAACATCCCTACTGCATATTAAAAAATGCGTGATATATTATCCTATCTAATAATGTTCATGTTTCTAGGGTGCATGCATGGACATCATTCAAAATTATATGCAGTCAACAAAACAAAAAACAGACAACAAAATATGGATGCATGCTTCAAAATAAGATAACAAGATTGTAAAGGGTGTGTTCAGTGAATTCCCTTATCTGTAGGCATCGTGAAGATTCTTTGCAACTCCATTCTTTTAGAATTTTCTCTAGAAAACTTGGAAATATTGCTGCTGTAAGTCTACTATCTGTCCAGCTGCTCGTGCTGCTGTAAGTCTGCTGCAACATGTGAATTATGATGTCTAGCAGCCCCTTTCTTACCATTTCAAGCTTACCCGAGAATGTACAAGGATTATTTTCTGTCCATTTCTCTTTTCCATACAAATTTCTTTCCTTGGGGGGGTTATAAAATCTGTTAGAATGTTCCTTCAAAAAAATTCTTTGGTGGTGGTGCCTTGGCATGTAGTTGGATGAGAAAGTGCAAAACATTTAAATAAAATAAAACCACATGCAAATGAAAATGAACAAGACAATTATGTGGCAACGTGCACTACAAGAGAATAATATTTATCATCAATCAATCACATCCTAGCATGCACTAAGTTTAACTGACCTCCTTAATATGCTGAAATTACCTAACCACATCTAAATCCCCTAATTCATCTACAAAAATTGGCTAACTTCCTTGGGGCATGCGAGTCATTCACGACAAAAAATAAAATAAAATCTAAAAACCTATCATTCTAAGGAAAGTGAAGATAACTATTTAAAAACAACTATGTAAGTGCATAATAAAAAGAGAAAGAAAAACTAACTTGGTTTACTTGGAACTTCATATATTTGTTTGCAAATTGTGACTAGTTCCCTCTTTTTCTTCGGGATGAGTGAAACATCGATCTGCTAGTTGAAGCGTGACTGTAGTTGGTCTAGCTTCACCAATACCTATTTTTTTGTCAATAGACAGCGACATTAGATTAATGCTTGATCCCAAATCACATAATGCTCGACCTAGCTTCTTCCCTCCTATTGATATGGGAATTGTGAATGAACCGGGGTCTTTCTCCTTCAGTTGGATCTTGTTTTTCAATATTGCACTACACTCTTCATTCAATGGCACCACTTTGAATTCTTCAAGCTTTCTTCTATTGGTGAGCACATCCTTCAAGAATTTCACATAATTTGGCATTTGCTTCGAAGCTTCCACTAATGGCATGTTTATATGAATTTCCTTAAATATATCCATGAACTTCTCAAAGTGGGCTTCTTCCTTCTTTCTTTTTATTCTTTGTGGAAAAGGAGTTGCTGGTGTGTATGTTATGCTTTCTTGTCCACTATTGACTGTTGTTTGTGTTTTAGGAGGCTCCACAGTTTCTGCATAATTTTTGTTGTGTTTTCTCTGTACAACAACTTCTACATAATTTTTACTGCGCTCTTTTTGCACAACAGCTTCCTCCTTTCTCTGTTGTATATCAGTAGCTTCTTGAGAGTAACTATCACTGTGTTCTTTAATTTTTTCTCCCCTACTAGGTATTTCTTTCCCACTTCTCAATTCTATTGCTTGACAATGCTTCATGCCCTCTCTTTTTGGCGTTTCGGTGTTTGCTGGCAGCTTACCAAGAGGTCTATTTCGCAACTCATTTGCTAATTAACCTACTTGAACTTCCAAATTTTGCAATGATGCTTGTTGACTTTGTATCACAACATCATTTTTTGCCATATATTTCTTTATTAGGCTCTCAAGAAATGTTCCCAGTGTGTATTGAGCTTGGCTAGTTTCTTTCTCTTGGGTGTTACTTGTTGAGAACCATATGCCATTTGATTTTGTAGTCCAAAGCCCGAAGGATAATTTTCTTTCGGTTGCATTTGTTGATTGTATGAGTCTTGTCCCTTCCATGAGAAGTTTGGATGGTTTCTCCACCCTAGATTAAATATAATTCTACAACAGTAGAAAATATAATTCTGCAGCAGTAAATTCAGCAGTAGAAAATTCAGCTTACTATGACTTCTTTTTGGCTCCAACTCACAAAAATCTACACGTAAAATAACCAAATTAGGTTCTCCAGCAACGACGCCAAAAACTTGATCACTTGTGGATGTATATAATAGAATGATGTAAAATTCACAAGAATAAGTGCAAGTATACACTATCACAAGTAGCAAGTAATAAGTAAATTATCGATTCTACAGAGAACCTATCTTTTTGGTTAGTTTTATCGTTGGATATTTATTGAGTTTTTGGGTAACATTCTAATGAGTGTTGGTGATTTTGACTAATTAAACAAAACTAATGTAGAGTGTCACTGCTGTCGAAAAATAGAAAATGATAAGAAAATCAACTATAATGAGGAGGGTTCGGCTAACAGAGATTAAATAGATAAGTTGTTAAGTTTTGTGGTAAATTTTAGTTTTTTTTACTAGATTCTCAAGCCCACTTTCGAAGGTTATGCATGGTGATTATTTCCATAATCGTTGAAATTTCTATTAACAAGGCTTTAGGAGAAGAATTATTTCTAACCCTTCGATTACCTTCAAGTCTCCTTGCAAAGGAACTAGAGTATTAAAGAGGATTTCATTGCTCCCGAATAAGAGAACAACTATGTATGTAAAGTAGCTAATTAAACACACATGTAAATCATTAACAACAACTCTTTAATAAACTAAAATCATACCGTCAACATACTTAAACTATATAAAACTCTCTTGCCTCCCCTATAAAATTTAGTTCTCCATACAAACTGAATTAAAACGGAGGAATCCACATCTCAATCATGTAAAATTGATAGAATAAGAAAAGAGAATAAGGAAATAGAGAGTTATCCCGCTTTGTTGTTGTTCTTCAATGGAAGTTCTCTTCCCTTGAGCTCTCACGTCTACCTCTTTGCCCTAACCTATCCTTCTTGCTCTTCTTTTCCTTCTGCTATCAACAGCTGCTGGATTAGAATTTTTCTTCTTCTTCTCTAGTTTCACAACAGTTCACAACTAATCCGATTTTTCTCCCCCAAAGTGTGGCTCTCCTCTAAAGTTTAGGTATTCTTTTCATTTTATAATGTTTGTTTCTTCTCATTTAGAGTTGAGAAATGATAAAATCGTCCACCTAGGATGTTTCTAATTTGGTTGTCAATGACCCATGTGGATTGTTGATGTGGATTAAAATTTTAATGTCATCCCCGAAAAGTTTGCATTCCGAATTGCTTCAGCATCAGAATCAACAATTTATTTCCAGACTTACAAGCAGTGTTGTTTCAAGATTTGCTACAGCTGTTCTAGAATTTTACCAAATATCTCAATTAAGTGTACAATTAAACTCGATTTATGTAATTGATCTTCTTTTCATATTAAACCATAATTAACTACTTCATGTATACTAATTAGAATAAATGGAGCAATTAATGAGAAAATTGTGAGTATGAGTGCAAAATTAACTATAAAAAGACTTCATATAACTCTACTTTTGGAGAGTTATCAGGCATTCAAAGGCAACTGACAGCGGCTTATACTCCGCAACAAAACGGCGTGGCAGAAAGGAAAAATAGGACAATTATAAATATGGTTAGATGCATGCTGACAGAGAAAAAGATACCAAACGATTTCTGGGCGGAAGCAGCAAACTAGACAGTTCATATTCTCAATAGAAGTCCCACTCTAGCCGTGAAGCATATGACTCTAGAAGATGTTTTGAGCAGACATAAACCATCAGTTTCACATTTCAGAATCTTTTGACGTATTGTGTATGTTCATATCCCAGACAACAAAAGAACAAAGCTTGAGGATAAAAGTTTGAAGTGTGTATTACTTGGAGTTAGTGAGGAGTCAAAGACATACAAACTTTATGATCCAATCTTACCGAAACTAATTGTTAGTAGAGATGTAAAGTTTGAGGAAGAAAATGGTTGGGATTGGCAAAAAATCCATCAAGAAAAAGTTGCAGTTGAACTAGAATTAAGTAATGATACTTGCAATAAGTTTAAGTAATGATACTTGCAATAAATTTGAAAGCTTGGAGGATGAAGTATAAATGACGATTCATGTGAGTCAGCAAAAGAACACTCATCTGCTGATGCTGAAAAAAGAATTAGGAGACCACCAAGATGGATGGATGATTATGAGAGTGGTGAAGGTTTTTTTGAAGACAAAAATATTACATATCTAGCTTTACTGGCCGGAGGTGATCCTATTCATTACACAGAAGCTGCCAAAAGCTCTAGATGGAGGAGTTGTGAGGATGATTCATGTTGGTACACGAAATCAAGTTAGTGGCATTCAGTTAGTTTAAGGAAGGATGTTAAAAGATTTAGTTTGTAAGATTATTTACGAAGTTTTGTATTGATTTTATTAGTTAGTTAGTCGTTACTATTTATTAGCTAATTTTTCTCTTTTTGTTTGCTTTATGAAACTATTTATATAGCTATTTCAGTTCATCAAATACATAACTTCGATTGTATATTAAATTTAGATTTTTCTCTCTTAACCGCCGCGAGGCTTCAATCCCTAGACAAAATAGAATATTTTATCTTTTTCGGACATGTCGCAAATGTCCAACATTAACACTAAGATCTATTTGACGTATTTTTGAATATTTCCTGTTTGTTTTTTAGTTCTCTTAATTTCCTCCTTGTGAGGATCTATATATTCTCCAAAAAGAATTGAGAAAGTAGTTCTTGTTTCAATATTTCCCATGTGTCCACGGTGCATCGACCATCCTGGATGTCCAAGTAATTCAAACTCCACCACAACTTCGCATTCTCAGCTAAGTGCATTGTAGCTAGCATTATTTTGACTTCCTCTATCACAATGTTTGTTGCTCGAAAGTATTGTTCGAGGTTGAAGAAAAAGTAATTGAGCCCCATAGAAAGGTTTGGGTTCCTGCACCTTTACCTGGTCAAACTGCACTAGCCCTCATTACATTTGCAGCCAACTTTTGGCAACTTTTTTTACTACTTCTTGAACTTTCTTACAACGGATTCATGACGGGATTCCTAAAACACAAGAACCAATTCTTATTTTCCCTTAAACCAAATTGGGAAGATTTCAACGAAATCACAATGATTTGAAGCAGAGAAAAAAGAAGTTTAGAAATTGACTACTATAATGACCTCTATGATTATTTTTTCACACTGAGACTGGATGTATGCAACGTTGACAGCTTGTAACTACAATTACTTTAAGAAAAAAAGAAAAAGAAAAAAAAAATCGAATCTCGTCGAAAATTGTGAATTCAACGAGCCACGCCCTCTACACAACCTTGCGACTTCTTCTCTCAAACCATCCAAAGCGTTTACCCTTTTTCTCTATCGTACATATATATTGGACACCACAAATCTGAGGGTGCAAACAATCGACAACGCATCTCAGTTTTTCCTTTGGTGAGTGTGTCAGCAATAGGAACACGTTAGGGAGTTTTCGGTGTTGTTGTTCGAGCCATTGGTGAACGAACGGTGGCCTGAATCAAGCATGAGGTCGCCGGAGTGCATATCTGGGAAGAGAGGGAGAAAGCTTCGCAACCTCTAGACTTCCAATTTGAAGCGACAAGGTCCACGGTTCAAGATTTGGCCGGAGAGTCAAAATTCAGACGGCCTAACATCTATTAAATCAAGCCGACCCCATTAACTATTCGGCCTATAAGAGGAAATCAACCCAACTTGAATGCGACCTACAAATTCCATAGGCACAACCAAAAGTCTGTGCCTCGACTCAAGCGATGACCCACGTTTTCCAAGCCACGCACATGCTAGCCGCATTCTCCTACCCCAGTCGCGGCTCGTCTCGTTTTTTCTGTCAGCGCATTCCTCGGCTCAGCTTGGCTCGATTTATGTGGCTCTGATGGCTTTAAAATGGCTTATTCGGTTTGGTATTCAATTTTGGTACCGTTTCGGGTTTGGACCCTCGCGAAGCTATTTATAACCTTGGCATTTGAGGTCAGTAACACTCCTATTTACTTGGATTAAATATTTTTTTTAGCTAGAATGGGAGTAAAAGATAGGTTAAATTGAAAGTTGAAGGACAATCTTGGTGTAGCTATAAAATAGTAGGGGGGGTCTGTCATAATGTTATGTTATGCTTATGTATGCTATGCGTACCTTCAATGTTTATGTTTTCCATGATATCATGCCGACTTTTCCGTTCCATGGTTTTAAGGAATAGGTTCCATCATGTATGTGTGTGTTTGCATTACCCAACTTCAACAGTGGGGTTACTTACGGACTATTTCTTAAAATACTCCAGCCACATGCTACCCTTATTTTTAAAGTAAAAGTAAAACGCCCCTGCACTACACTAATAACTGTGAATGTTGGAATGACCATAAAAGCTATGATAGGACAATAGTATTCATCGTTTTCAATTATTAGTTTCATAGGTGGTTTTTCATTTTCGTACTAAAAAAATTATGTTAATGTTTTATATTTGACAATATTTCTTAAACAATGAACTTAACCATAAACTTCTTTAGCTTGGGTTGAGTGGGGTGTTTATTCCCTAAAATTTTAATTAATAAAAATTTTATTTATTTATTTTCAAATATTTAATTAAGTTTTACAACTCAATTTTAATATATATTTAAAAAATTATTTTTCAAAGGGTTAAAAATACTTAGGAGGGGTTGAAAAATAAACAATAAAAAAATAGTTACAAATTATATACATACCTATATATTAAAATTAACAACAAATTAACCACAAATTCAGGTTGAGTAAATAACTCACAGATTAACCAAATCTAGTACGGTTTTCATTTATTTGAATCCACCAATACAATCCATCCTATATTTTACCAATTGGGTTGGGTTGGATTGATCTAGTTTTTGAGGCAGAATCTTTTGAATCTTTGGTATTGTAATATTAGAAAAAAAAACAGTCACGGTTTAGTACCCATAAAAGATCAAGTGAAAGAAATAAATATAAGATGGAGGGTAAAATGTTTTTGTTTTTTTTTAAAAAAAATTATTATTTCTAAAATAAGTCACGGTTTAGTCTTCCAATAATATCTTTGAGCTAAAATAAGTCTTCCAATAATATCTTTGAACTTTCAAAACATTCATTAATATTTTAAATTTTTTAAAAAATCTTCAAAGTTTTTTTTTTAAAAGTTAAAAAATATTCGATAAAAAAATATTTTAAAGCATTCTTGCTGTTTAGTTTGCCTAATCAATGTGACAATGCATAGTGCAATGGAAGAATGAAGAAGGAAGCACGAAGCTTTGAACTTGATTGCATCAATTTACGCAACTAACGAAGCTTCTGATTGTATCAATTTGAACTTACGAGTTGAGATAAAAATTATAAAATGGAAGAAGGAAGCAGGAAGCTTTGATGAGTAAACATGTTGTGCAATTTAGTAGAATTGCAATCGCTTATTACATTCAGATAGCAACAACTGTGGTGAATTACAAACCCATTAAAGCATGGACTTGGCACATTGCTTCGTACAAGTGCATTTATCACCTGAGCAAAATCCATTATCCCACCCCTCAAAAGTAATGCAAAGTTCAGCACATGACGCTGCCTCAGTGCATGGTCCTATAAACGCATCACTGTGTTTATAGCAAGTATGCCCCTCCGTCTGCACCATCCATCCTGCAACAGTAACACAAACTTATTCATACAAACAAAAACCTTCTTTTTAATACTATCTGTCAATCTAAATCAACATGGAGAAGCATGAAGGATCAAGTACCAGAAGCAAGGACTAGGACGATGAACACCACAATTTTGAGATTTCTCAAGCTTTGTCCCGTCATTCTTTTCTTCTCTTATTGCTTGTTACATTGGAATGTTTGGATATCAGTTCCCCATTTTATATCAGTGAAACGCCTCATCTTTGTAACGTCTTCTTGATTTTCTTGTAACATCTTGATTATCACGCTTTGTAACGTCTTCTTGATTATTGTCTAAAATTATACTATTAATAAAAGTAACCTATTTCTTAAATACAAATTTGAAGCATAAGAGTAACTTTCTTTCTATTAATTATCTTTCATAATCTATAAAAGGTAGAAGGTTACAAAAAATTTACTAACTCTAATAATTGAATTGAGTCTAAAAATATATATTTTAACCCAACCCAACCCATCAGCACTTCAAATTTATTTATTATTTACCATTCTAAATTAAAGTAAAAAAAAGATAAAAATGAATTATAAAAACCATTTTTAAAAAATTAAAAAATTAAACAATACCTTTATTTAATATTAAATAATTTCATGTATTCAATTTTTTCCCCTTCATTCAATTTTTATCTCTGTTTTAATAAAAATAAAATATTTTAAAATAGTTTCAAAATTTAAGGATTTTCTTTTTAACAAATTTTAAAATAGGAGGTATTTCGTATGATTACCGTAATATTTTATATCGAGGTTAGGGAACTATTTTTCTTTTTCTTAATTCAACCTATTAAATGGAAACTCAAATATTTTATTCCTAAATTGATTTGAAATTCACCCTTTATGTTATTCTCTTACTTTTTATTCTCTTGCTTTTTATACTTATTGGTTTACTTTATTATAAAAATGAAAACTTTGGAGGAAGTTAAACAAGGTGGTTGGATGATGTGGGATAAGTCACAATTGCATCTTCTTAGAACATTTACAAGCGATTGTGCAATACTCACTCTTAGTGCCGAGTGAGTCAACCAACTCGAAATTGCGTCGCCTACAGCCTAACAACGTATGCTCAATCCTCTGACCCCATTTGAGAAGAATGCTTTTAGAAAACAAAGGCAGAGAATTTTTTGAAAGAGAGTTTGAAAGTAAGATATTATAGGCGGTAAGCGAGAAAGACAACACAAAGGTTTATATATCATATAACTCCAGGCAGGAAGAATTGACGACTAGTTGCATCCCCTATAGTACATTTTGAGGCATCTCAGATCTACCAGATGTATGCCAAAACGTCATACACTTATGAGATATAAAAAAGGAACTAGACATCATGAAAGCGATAACGGAAAGTACTACAGTGATATAATGAAAGGGGTTGGGTATGCGGCCATCGAAAATACGCCTTGCCAAGCATGACTATGACATCCTCTCCCACTTAATTGGTTGACGTCCCCATCAACCGTCTCACCTTTTCAAACTCTTTTATCTAAACTACAGTCGACTTCAGTCGTCAGTGCGTTCCTAGTTGATTTTTTTTCCTATGATAGCCATTTCTACCTCACTAGGAATTCTTGCATGTTTTTCCTAGGGTTGCCGATGCGATGTGTTCGTTCAGCCAAGATCTCTTCTACTTCTTTTTTCCTTGTATCTTTCATAGTGACTGAGGATCGTGTCACTTCATTACGTTGATGGTCATCACCGTTTGGATGGTATGGTTTCAAGCTACTTACATGGATGAAAAGGTGAATACTCATCCATGTCGGTAGTTAAAGGCGACATAAAATTTTCCCGACTTTATCGATGACTTCGATGAGCCCTTCGTACTTTCGCATTAGTCTTTGGTCCCTATTTCCTCATAATCGAAATTGTTCTTGTCTTAGGTTGATCAGAACTTGGTCATCATCTTGGAATTAAATCAAAACTGTTCTGCTCTCGTATTATTCTGCTTAACTTGTTTGCTTGTAGATGAGCTAGCATGCATAGGATCACATGTTCGCTCTTCCGACTCAAGACATTTCAGCCTAGTTTGCTCTACTTGGCTTGTGTTCAAGCTGAAAGCAAAATTCTATCACACATTCTTGTCAACGTGCTTACTTTGAGGATAACTTAGACTCGTCAAAGAAGTGGCACATGGAGTTGTTGTTTGTTTGGAATGGTTGCTTTACCGGGGAAGTCATACGCTCTATGGACCCCCTTACATATGAAACAGGTCGAGGGAGGCCGGTTGTACTGGTTCTGATGGAGCCCTCTCCATGAGTTCTCATATCTTTTTTGGGAGGGTCTATGGTCTCTACTTTCCGTAACTTTTCTCTCACCTCCCTCACTCTTAGAAGAGTTGGATTGATAGTTTCTACTTCCCCCACTCAAGGAGGGTGAATTTCATTTTACATCGTGAGACTATTTAGTGCTTAGGTCGAACAATCGTTTTACCACAACGTAGGCCGTGGAAAGTTCTTGAACTCGCTACTCATATAGTTTGGACTTTGCCCATGTGATTTGATTTAGGAAGTTGTGTTTTGATTTGATTAGCTAATTAGAAGTTACTAATTATTAGCTAATTTTTCTCGTTTCGGTTGCTTTGTAAAACTATTTATATAGTTGTTCTAGTTCATTAAATACATAACTTGGATTGTATATTAAATTTAGTTTTCTTCCTTCTTAACATTTGGTATCAGAGTCTGCTTACCTTGAAAAGTAGCAGCCTTTTCAGGATAAGAGGAGTGATATGGCGACAGAGAGTAGTTTTGTGCAGCCATCGATTCCAAAGTTGGAAGGACATTATGATCACTAGTCCATGATGATGGAAAATCTTCTCATATCAAAAGAATATCATAAGGAAAAAAGAAAGCAATTGAAGATCTCAAGTTGAAGGATTTAAAAGCCCAAAACTATCTCTTCCAAGCAATAGATCGTCCAACTCTAGAAACCATTTTGAAGAAAGACACGACCAAGGATATTTGGGACTCCTTGAAACATAAGTACCAGAGATCAACTCGAGTCAAACGTGCACAATTGCAAGCTCTTCGAAAATAGTGAAAAATTCTTCACATGAAGATGGGAGAATCAGTTTCAGACTACTTTGCTCAAACTCTCATAATTGCCAATAAAAAGAAAATTCATGGGGAGAAGATGACAAACATTGACATCATAGAAAAGATCCTATGATCTATGACTTTTAAGTTCTGTTAGATAAAAGCCTGCGGTTTTCTTTATTTAGTTTTGCATGTTTTTACTCAAATTAGTTAGTTGAATCTTTTCTTTTGACAATTTGACAAACACGTCGAATGGATTACCATATTTTAAGCTAGCCATTTGGGCCATGTTTACCGGGAAGTGGCGCACGTTTAGTTCGCCACTTGGGCCATTTTTAGCGTAGAATTGTTATCTAATGAGAAACAAATTAATGTATTTCAACAACAATAAAGATCAAATCTTTTGTTATCTTCCTCCTTCTGTTATTTTCTTGCATTTTCTGTTTTCTTTTCTTCTTCCAACAATTTTCTTCGGCTATTTTTCCTCCGTCAAAGGATTTTCTCTCAAATTATATTAGAGCAAGGTTTATCTATCGGTGATATATCATTGTGGAGGAGCCAAGTTTTTCAAAGCCAAGTTGATTAGCTCAGTTGGTTAGAACGTTGTGCTAATAACGCACAGGTTCGTTCAAGGTAGAAGAAAAACTGAAAATGCACCAAAGCACGAAAATACACACGTCGTGGGGTTCATCTCAAACAGGCTCATGCACTCCTCCACGTCATCGCCGAGTGCCAGCGTCTCCATCATCGCCACCAAGAGGTCAGCGCCACGAAGACGGGCGTCGAGTCTTCATCGAGCGAATGATCAAGGAGACAATCGCTTCTGTAAAGTACCCGATGCTGACAAGGTCCAACTACAACGAGTGGGCTTTGTTGATGCGCGTTAACCTACAAGCGCAAGGGTTGTGGCATGCTGTCGAGCCAAAGGAAGGAGAAACGATCGAGTACCGAAAGGATCGACTAGCGTTCGCTGCCATACTGCGGTCTGTGCCTCCAAAGATGCTGGCGTCTCTCTCCACCAAGTGCACCGCGCAATCGGCCTAGGAGGGGGTCAAATCCCGCCAGGTTGGTGTGCAACGAGTGCGGGAGTCCAACATCAAGAAGTTGCGGAAAGAGTTCTTGGAGATCTGCTTTAAAGACGTCGAATCCATCGATGATTTTAAAATGTGGATCATGGGGCTCGCCAACAGCATCACCACTCTCGGTGGAAGCATCAGCGAGATGGAAATCGTGAAGAAGATGCTACAGGTCGCCCGAGATCACCTCGAGCAAGTTACGATTTCGATCGAGACATTACTTGACGTGAACTATCTAATAGTAGAAGAGGTGATCGAAAGATAGCGCAACGTCGTGAAGTCTGCTTTTCTCAATAGAGAGCTGAAGGAGACCGTCTGCGTTTGACAACCACCTGGCTTTTTGGATAACGAAAACCCCGACAAGGTACTGCGCCTATAGAAGGAACACTACAGGCTTCGGCAAGCACCATGAGCCTGGAACGCGAAACTCGAAAATACCCTGCTGTCGATGAAGTTCAAGCGATGTGCCTCTAAGCATGGCATGTATATGGACGCTCATGGCGAGCAGCGGTTGATCGTGGGAGTGTACGTCGACGACCTCATAATCACTGGAGGCGACATGGAAGTTCTTGGAAGATTCAAGAGGGAGATGTCAAAGAACGAGCGATCTCAGCGTGCTCAGCTTCTACCTCGACATCGAAGTACAACAGAGTTCTGTCGGCATCACCATCTATCAAGGTGCGTACGCAAAGAAGCTGCTGGACACAGTTGGGCTAGCGGACAGTAATCCTACAAGGACGCCAATGGAGGCCCGACTCCAGCTAAGGAAGACCGGCACTAGGACGGTAGTTGACGCCACCAATTACCGCAACATTATCGGGAGTCTGCGCTATCTGGTAAACGCACGCCCTGACCTCCCCTATTTCGTTGGATACATGAGTAGGTTTATGGAAGCACCTAGGGAGGAGCATCTCGTGGCTGTCAAGCGCATCCTGTGCTATGTGGTCGGAACTAGAGGCTGGGGTGTGAGATACTGTGCAGGGAGTGGAAAGGAGAAGTTTGAGCTGGTCGGCTATAGTGGTAGTGACATGGCCAGTGACGTTGATAATCGTAAGAGCACCAGCGAGATTATTTACTTCCTCTCAGGTGGCGCGATCTGCTAGCCATCAACTAAACAAAAGATAGTTGCTTTGTCTTCTTGCGAAGCATTGTACATCGCCGCTTCGACGACAGCCACACAAGGGGTCTGGCTTGCGCAGCTGATGGAAGAACTCATCGCAAGAGAAGGCGATCCACCAATGCTATACGTGGACAACAAAGCTACGATTTCCCTGATCAAAAATCCAGTTTTGCACGATCAGAGCAAGCACATAGAGATCGGGTATCATTATATCCGGGAGTGTGCAGATTGAGGGCTTATCAAGATTGACTTCATCCAAACAAAGGAACAGCTTGGAGACATCTTCACCAAATCTCTGGCGCGGGTAAAATTTGAGGAACTTCGCTCAAAGATCGGATTTCAAATAATAAGGTAGATATACCACCAGTTTTAGGAGGAGATTGTTAGATAAAAGTCTGCGGTTTTCTTTATTTAGTTTTTTCATGTTTTTACTCAAATTAGTAAGTTGAATCTTTTCTTTTGATAATTTAACATGCACGTCAAATGGATTACCATATTTTAGCTGGCCATTTGGGCCATGTTTACAGGAAAGTGGCGCAGGTTTAGTTGGCCACTTTGGCAATTTTTAGCGTAGAATTGTTATTTAAATATGTCAATCTAATGAGAAACAAATTACCGTGTTTCAGAAACAAAAAATCTCAAATCTTTCGTTTTCTTCCTCCTTCTGTTATTTTCTTATGCTTTCTGTTTTCTTTTCTTCTTCCAAAAATTTTCTTCCGCTGTTTTTCCTCCGTCAAAGGATTTTCTCTCAACAGTGGCGAATTGTTACATCAAGTTCGACTATATCGTTTGCTCGATTGAGAAGTCTAATGATATGGATTCCTTGTCCATTGATGAGTTACAAAGTAGTCTCTTAGTGCACGAGCAACGCATGAATGACCATGTTTGTGAGGAAGAACAAGCTCTAACAGTCACACATGAAAGAAATTTTGGCAGTAGATGAAGAGGATGTGGTGCCTTTCGAGGATAATGTAGAGGAAGAGGTCGACAAAGCTTTGACAGATCAACTGTGGAATGTTACAACTGCCATGGATTAGGACATTACCAGTATGAGTGTCCTAAAAGGGAGAATGATAGAGCAAATAATGCATAAACCAATGAAGAGATGCTATTAATGGCCTACGTAGATGAGAAGAAAGCTGAAAAGAAGACATTTGATTTCTTGACTCCGGATGCAACAACAACATGTTTGGAAAGAAAGAACTTTTCTATCATATTGATGAGAAGTTTCAACAAACTGTGAAGTTGGGTGACAACTCAAGCATGGTTGTGATGGACAAAGGAAATGCAAAGTTTAAAGTAAATGAGATTATGAAAATAACCACTGAGGTATTTAATGTACCATACTTGAAGGACAACTTGTTGAGCATTGGACAGCTGTAAAAAAAAAAAAAGTCTTGCAATTGCTTTCTTTTTAATGTACAAGACTTGAAGGACAACTTTCTGTGCCACAGGTATCTAATCGGCAAACAGATGGTGCATGAATGCGGGAAGAAGATGCGAGTGCTGCGCAGCATCGGGTATTATCACCGGCGCCAGTAGCTGCATTGGGCACGCCTACGTGAACACCAACCACAACTCCTGCTACGCCCCCTAAACTAGTAGAGTTCACAATACCACGTACTGCGGACTCAATGCTAGATGCCGATCACGATGATTGTTTGGCAGCCAGGTACCAGAGGATTGAAGACCTACTGGGAGGAGGTGAGTCACCGGGACTGGGGGCGTGCGAGCTCGAAGAAGAGGTGGTCGAAATGCATGCCATCTGTCATGGTCATGCTCGTCCAAGGAGTGTTGCCCATGGTCGCATGCCCATGACAAGCCAAACCCTTTAAGTCTTTCCATGTTCTAGTCTTTTACTTTTGTATTTCTAGGGAGTATAACGTTTCGAAAAAATCATGTCTAGGCCTGCCAGACATGAAATGCCTCAGAATGTACTATAGGGGGATATGACTAGTTGTCAACTTCTCCCTACCAAAGGTTATATACTGTGAGCCGTTGTTGTTACTCTCTTGCTTGCATATATAACGTCTCTTTCAAAAATCTCTCTCTACCCTCATTTTCTAAAACCTTCTTCTTAAACCGAGGCCAGAGGCTCAAGCATATGTCACTTGACCGTAGGCGACGTAAGAACGAATTGGCTTAGCTCACTTTTCGTTGGAAAGTGAGTGCCGCACAATCGCAAGTCCGCTGCCATCAAGAGTGCGATTGTGACAAGTGGTATCAGAGCTTTGTTAGCTCCGTGACATAGAAAAGACCGAAACCATGTCGATGACAAAGTCGACACCAAAATAACAAGCTGACCGGCTTACTTTAATAGAGGAGGAAATGCTATTCCTCAAAGAAGTCCCTGACACCATACGCTTCATGGAAGCACGGGTGACTGAATTGAATGGAAACGTCATAGAAATCGACGCAATGGGCAACCGCCTGGATGGGTTGCCAATCACAGAACTAATGTTTCGAGTTGCCTCGCTTGAAGAAAGAGTTTCTCCTACGAGCAGCTCAAGACCTACTAGTAGCCCCGATAGCTCTATCGCACACAAGGAGGGATGTGGCGAAGAGTTCGACGTGCCACAAAATACCATGATGAGTTTGTTTAATGGATTAGCTAATGAATTCAGAACGACGATCGATGCCATCCAAGAAAAGATGGCCGACATGAACACCCGAATTGGGGCGACCATGAAACTCGTGGACAATGTCACGGCTGGGCAAACTCATACAGGATCCAACAAACTGAAGTTCCCAGACTCCAGACCCTTCAAAGGGAACCGAGACGCCAAAGAGTTGGAGAACTTCATCTTTGATGTCGAACAGTACTTCAAAGTCACAACGACTTGTACCGACGATATCAAAGTGACAGTAGCCTCAATGCATCTCATAGACAATACAAAACTTTGGTGGCGTACGAAGATGCAAGACATCGAGAATGGATTATGCACCATCGACTCATGGGAAGACCTCAAGAGAGGATTGAGGGACCAATTCTTCCCCGAAAATGTAGAACATATAGCAATGGACAAACTAATAGCCCTAAAACAAACAAGAAGCATAAGGGGCTATGTCAGACTGTTCTCGACCCCGATGCTAGATATCAGGGGCACGTTAGAGAAAGACAAGGTGTTTTTCTTCATAAATGGGTTACAACCGTGGGCAAAAATAAAAATACACGAGAAAAAGGTTCAGGACCTAGCTACTGCAATCGCCAGCGCCGAGAGACTCATAGACTTTGGGAACGAAGCGAGTTTCCAAAGAAGAACAACACAGGCCCCAAACACTGGGGGCAAGACATATAAGCCGCCAGGTCATCGAAATGAAGGCCCCAATAGGCCAAACGGAAGTAACGACAGACCAAGTGGGTGGATAGATAGATCTCCTCAGAACAACCAAGTGGGGACATCTCGAGGACCTTACCCTCAAAAGAAATACCCGACGGCACCTTTACAATGCCTGTTGTGTAAAGGCCCCCCACAAACTGTCCTACTGTACTCATCGGGCCTCTCTCAGTGCACTCCAAGTGTCCATCCAAGAGAGCAACGACACAGGTGTTGAAACTACGCCAGACAGGAGGGAAGATCAAGACAACCCCCGAATGGGTGCGCTTAAATTCTTGTCAGCCCTCAAACGAAAGGTCGACCCAAAGGAGATAATAGAGAAAGGGCTCATGTTCGTAGATGCAACAATAAACTCCCGACCAAGCAAGAGCACCTTGATAGACTCAGGTGCGACCCACAACTTCATCGCCAACCAAGAAGCACGAAGATTGGGACTCACCATAGAAAAGGACCCCGAAAAAATGAAAGCTGTCAACTCCAAGACCTTGCCTATTGTGGGATCTCCAAAAGAGTCCCCTTCAAGTTAAGGGTCTGGACGGGAGGACCTTGTCGTGGTTCGCATGGACGACTTCAACATGGTACTTGAGATGGACTTCCTCCTAGAACACAAAGTTATCCCAATGCCACTGGCGAAATGCTTGGAGATCACTGACCACAACCCCACAGTAATACCTGCAAGCATCAAGCAACCAGGTAATGCCCTTTGGCTTGACAAACGCCCCAGCTACGTTTTTCACGTTAATGAACACGGTTTTCCACGAATACTTGGATCAGTTCGTCGTAGTATACCTCGACGACATAAATGTATACAACACAACCCTAGAGGAACACAAGGTGCACTTGAAGCTAGTGTTTGACAAGCTGCGGTAGAATCAGTTATACGTTAAGAAAGAAAAATGTGCCTTCGTACAAACATGTATCAACTTCTTCGGACATGTCATTAATTGTGGACAAATCGGTATGGATAGCGATAAGATAAAAGCTATCCAAGAGTGGAAAATCCCTACTTCCATATCCGATGTGCGATCCTTCCTAGGATTGGCAAACTACTATAGGCGGTTCGTCGAAGGGTTTTCACGACGAGATGCCCCATTAACAGAACTTCTGAAGAAAGACCACCCTTGGTCGTGATCAAATGAATGTCAAATGACCTTTGAAGATTTGAAGGCAACCATGACGAGGGGTCCTGTCCTCGGATTAGTAGATGTTACTAAACCGTTTGAAATAGAGACAGATGCTTCCGACTTTGCCCTAGGTGGTGTCCTTATTCAAGAAGGCCACCCCATCGCTTATGAAAGTCGGAAGCTCAATGATGTGGAAAGCAGGTACACTGTCTCCGAAAAAGAAATGCTAGTTGTGGTGCATTGCCTACGAGTCTGGAGACAGTATCTCTTGGGATCACAATTCGTAGTGAAGATGGATAACAACACCATTTGCCACTTCTTCGATCAACTGAAATTGACGGCAAAACAAGCAAGGTGGCAGGAGTCGTTGGCAGAATTCGACTTCAAATTTGAACACAAGGCAGGAAAGAGTAACCAAGTAGCCGACACGCTGAGTCTGAAGGGCGAATATGCGGCCTTGTGCATGTTAGCCCATATTCACTGAAGTAAGATCGATGGATCGATGCGCGACATCATCAAAGAGCATTTACATAAAGATCCATCGGCCAAAGCCGTCATGGAACTAGCCAAAGCTGGGAAGACACGACAGTTTTGGGTCGAGGGAGACCTTCTAATGACAAAGAGAAACAGATTATACGTTCCAAGAACAGGAGAATTGAGGAAGAAGCTCATTCAGGAATATCATGATACTTTATGGGTTGGACACCCTGGGTGGCAACGAACATATGCCTTGATCAAAAAAGGGTACTTCTGGCCAAATATGCGAGACGACATCATGCAGTACACCAAGACGTGCCTCATCTGCCAATAGGACAAAGTCGAAAAAGCCAAAGTCTCGGGACTCTTGGAACCTCTACCCGTGCCAACTAGGCCTTGGGAAAGTGTGTCTCTTGACTTCATAACACACCTCCCAAAGGTCGGGGAATATGACGCTATCTTGGTTATCGTAGACCGATTCTCGAAATACGCAACATTCGTTCCCACCCCCAAAGTATGCTCGGCTGAACTAACAGCCCAACTTTTTTTCAAACACATTATAAAGTTATGGGGCATTCCGTCGAGCATGATCAACGATAGAGATGGTAGATTCATTGGCATATTCTGGACCAAGTTATTCGCCTTCTTAGGAACGAATTTAAACATCTCCTCGAGCTATCATCCTTAAACCGATGGACAGATAGAACGATTCAACTACTTGCTCGAAGAATACTTACGTCACTTCGTCGACGCTCGCCAGAAGAACTGGATACAACTGCTAGATGTCGTCCAATTCTGTTTCAATTGTCAAACGAGTTCGTCTACGGGAAAGAGCCCCTTCGAAATTGTAAGTGGACGACAGCCGGCCTTGCCCCATATTATTGATCATCCTTATGCAGGAAAAAACCCTCAAGTTCAAAACTTCACCAGAGAATAGAAGAAGACAACAGATATAGCCCGTCCTCATCAAGTTGAGACCATAACAGATCAGATTCCGCAGCCGAAAGGACCAGAGACTAGTTCGAAAATATGAAGGCCCGGTTGAAGTCCTTAAAAAGATCGGGGCTACTTCCTACAGAGTTGCGCTACCCACATGGATGAAAATCCACCCCGTAATTCATGTGAGCAACTTGAATCCCTATCACCCTGACCTAGACGATGACTAGCGAAATGTAATCACTAGACCGAGCATCGATCTGAAACAAAGAGACACCAAAGAAATAGAGAAGATCCTAGCCGACAGGGTTAGGAAGATAGGAAGAACCCTTAAGGAAGATTCGCGAATTCCTTGTCAAATGGAAGAATCTCCCTACGAAAGAAACCAGTTGGGAACGCGCCAAAGATCTCGACTCCGCCGCCACCCACATCGCCAGGTTTGAAAGTAGTCGATTGACAGAGACGTCAACCAATTAGGTGGGGGAGGATGTCACGGTCATGCTCGTCCAAGACGTGTTGCCCATAGCCGCATGCCCATGACAAGCCAAACCCTTTATGTCTTTCCATGTTCTAGTCTTTTACTTTTGTATTTCTAGGGAGTATGACGTTTCAGAAAAATTATGTCTAGGCCTGCCAGACATGAAATGCCTCAAAATGTACTATAGGGGGATATGACTAGTTGTCAACTTCTCCCTACCAAAGGTTATATACTGTGAGTCGTTGTTGTTACTCTCTTGCTTGCATATATAACGTCTCTTTCAAAATCTCTCTTTCAAAAATCTCTCTCTGCCCTCGTTTTCTAAAATCTTCTTTTTAAACCGAGGCTAGAGGCTCGAGCATACGTCGCTTGGCCGTAGGTGACGTAAGGACGAATTAGCTTAGCTCACTTGTCGTTGGAAAGTGAGTGTTGCACAATCGCAAGTCCGCTGCCATCAAGAGTGCGATTGTGACACCATCAACGCGGATGAACCAAACTCCTTCGTCGAAGCAGAAACGAACCCGTGCTGGCTGAAGGCAATGCAGGAAGAGATGGCGTCCATCACTGAGAACAAGACGTGGAGTCTGGAGGACATGCCAACAAGACACCAAGCCATAGGGCTCAAATGGGTGTTCAAACTAAAGCATAACGAAGAGGGAGAAGTTTTGAAGCACAAGGCTCATCTGGTGGCGAAGGGCTACGTCCAGAAGCAAGGAGTGGACTTCGAAGAGGTATTCGAGCCGATGGCAAGGTTGGAATCCATCTGCCTATTGCTGGCGATTGCGCCACATTGCTCTTTAGAGGTCCACCACATGGACGTGAAGTCCTCTTTCCTCAACGGAGAGCTAAAAGAGATCGTCTACGTCCGACAACTCCCTGGCTTCCTAGACAATGACAACTCCGACAAGGTACTGCGCCTACACAAGGCACTCTACGGGCTTCGGCAAGCACCACGAGCCTGGAACGCGAAACACGACAGTACCCTGTTGTCGCTAAAGTTCAAGTGCTGTGCCTCTGAGCATGGCATGTACACACACAGCCACGACGAGCAGCGACTGATCATGGGAGTGTACGTCGATGACCTCATAATCACTGTAGGCGACATGGAAGTCCTTGGAAGATTCAAGATGAAGATGTCAAAGAACTTCAAGATGAGCGATCTCGGCGTGCTCAGCTACTACCTCGGCATCGAAGAGCAACAAAGTTCTATCGGCATCACCATCTGTCAAGGTGTGTACACAAAAGAAGCTGCTGGACACAGCTGGGCTAGCGGAACCCTACAAGGACGCCAATGGAGGCCCGACTCCAGCTAAGGAAGGCCAACACTACGACGGCAGTTGACGCCACCAATTACCGCAACATTGTCACGAGTCTGCACTATCTGGTAAACACACGCCCTGACCTCGCCTATTTCGTTGGATACGTGAGTAGGTTTATGGAAGCACCTAGGGAAGAGCATCTTGTGGCTGTCAAGTGCATCCTGCGCTATGTGGCTTGAACCAGAGGCTAGGGTGTGAGATGCTATGCAGGGAGAGGAAAGGAGAAACTTGAGTTGGTCGGCTACAGTGATAGTAACATGGCCGGTGACGTTGATGATCGTAAGGCGGCGTGATCTACTAGCAATCAACTAAACAAAAGGTAGTTGCTTTGTCTTCTTGCGAAGTCGAGTACATCGCCGCTTCGACAGTAGCCACATAGGGGGTCTGGCTTGTGCGGCTGATGGAAGAACTCATCAGAAGAGAAGACGGTCCACCAATGCTATATGTGGACAACAAAGCTAAGAACTTCCTGATCAAAAATCCAGTTTTGCACAACTGAAGCAAGCACATAGAGATCAGGTTCCATTACATCCGGGAGTGTGCAGATCAGGGGCTTATCAAGATTGACTTCATCCAAACATCGGAACAGCTTGGAGACATCTTCACCAAGTATTTGACGCTGGTAAAATTTGAGGAACTACGTTCAAAGATCGGAGTTCAAATAATTAGGTAGATATACCACAGGTTTTAGGAGGAGATTTTTAGATAAAAGTCTTCGGTTTTCTTTATTTAGTTTTCTCACGTTTTTACTCAAATTAGTTAGTTGAATCTTTTCTTATGACCATTTGACATACACGTCAAATGGATTACCATATTTTTAGCTAGCTATTTGGGCCATGTTTACACGGAAGTGGCGCAGATTTAGTTGGCCACTTTGGGCGGTAGAATTGTTATTTAAATAAGTCAATCAAATAAGAAACAAACCACCGTGTTTTTTAGCAAAGTCAAATCCCAAGCTTTCATTCTCTCTGTTATTTTCTTACGCTTTCTGTTTTCATTCTTCTTCCAACAAATTTTCTTTGGCTGTTTTTCTTCGGTTAATGATTTTCTCTCACCAACGTCGATTTTCTCAGTCAAAAGACATCACTATTCATTACACAGAAGCCGCCAAAAGCTCTAGATGGAGGAGTTGTGAGGATGATTTATATTCGTACACAAAATCAAGTTACAGACATCATAACCAAAATTTTAAATGTTGATATTTTTTTTTGGAGATGGTGATATGTTGGGGGTTTGTTTAGAGTCAAATATAAACTAATACTACTAGCATTCAGTTTAAGGGAGGATGTTAAAAGATTTAATTTGTGATTTGATTTACGAAGTTTTGTATTGATATGATTAGTTTGTTAGTCGTTACTATTTATTACCTAATTTTTTTCTTTTTATTTGGTTTGTGAAAATATTTATATAGCTGTTTCCGTTCATCAAATACATAACTTCGATTGTATATTAAATTTAGTTTTATTCTTTCTTAACAATCCAAGGCTTCAATCCTTGACAAAGTAGAACATTTTATCTTTTTCGGACATGTCGCAAATGTCCAACATTAACACTAAGATCTGTTTGAACGTATTTTCGAATATTTCCTATTTTTTTTAGTTCTCTTAATTTCCTCCCTGTGAGGATCTATTTATTCTCCAAAAAGAATTGAGAAAGTAGTTCTTGTCTCAATATTTCCCATGTGTCCACGGTGCATCGACCATCCTGAATGTCCAAGTAATTCAACCTCCACCACAACTTCACATCCTCAGTTAAGTGCATTGTAGCTAGCGTGATTTTGGATTCCTTTGTCACAATGTTTCAACGAAATCACAATGATTTGAAGCAGAGAAAAAGGAAGTTTAGAAATCGACTACTATAATGACCTCTATGATTATTTTTTCACATTGAGACTGGATCTATGTAACGTTGACAGCTTGTAACAACAATTACTTTTAGAAAAAAAGAAAAAGAAAAAGAAAATTTGAATCTCACCCAAAATTACGGATTCAACAGCCCACACCCTCTACACAACCTTGCAACTTCTTCTCTCAAACCATCCAAAGCATTTACACTTTTGCTCTACAGTACATATACATTGGAAAACACAGATCTGAGGGTGCAAACAATCGACAATGCATCTCAGTTCTTCCTTTGGCGAGTGTGTCAGCAATAGGAACACTGAGAATGTTTGCTTAATCCACCACACCTAAATGGTGTGAAAGTTATCTATTTATAATCAAATAAATTACCAGGATATGGAAAGAGTAATAAATGGAAATAACAACAAATGGAAAGATACCTATGGTGAGAAGACAAATATCAAATATCAAATATGATATATATGGTAAACTATAATTTAGTACTAAATATCCTTAACACCCCCCGTAAGCTAAGTGTCGGATTTGAACGAACGTGAAGTTTGGATTTGAAAAAATCAAAGAAAGGTCGAGAAAAACTTTTCGTGAAGTTGTCAACAACCTAGTTCGGAGGAGGCGTAGAGAAACACTTTCTTGCCCATCAAAAACTGTAGAGGGATCGTCGCTCAGTGGCGATGCTGCCTTGGCTTCGGCGAGAATATGTCTAACCCCCGAAGAGGGATCGTCGCTTAGCGACGATGCTACCTTGGCTCCGCGAGAATATGTCTAACCCAAGAAGTAGAAGGGGAAACCGAGAATATGTTTAACAATAATTTGTTTTGAGCGGTAATGTTTGACAATGGAAATGAATCACCCAAATAATGTGCTAAAAAAAAAAAAAAATAAAAAAATTTAAAGAAAGTAATAAGTATTTTTTTTTTTTTGTTGTTAAATAATAAAAAAAAATAAACGTGTTAAAAAAAACTTAAATTTAAAATTTATTTGAATAACATTTTTACCTTTAAAATAAAAAAGTTTTAAAATACCTATTTTGAAGAGAAATATTTTATTTCTAAAATACATTTAAAAAGGTTTCTTTAATTTTGAGGAGTCTTCCCGTAATATTTTAACCTTTCAAAACATTCATTAATATTTTTTATTTTTTAAAAAATCTTCAAAAATACTTTTAAACATTTTTAAAAAGTTAAAAAATACTCAATGAAATCATCCTTTGCATTCTTGTTGTTTAGTTTGCCTAATCAACGTGACAATGCATAGTGCAATGGAAGAAGGAAGAAGAAAGAAGAAAGCTTTAATGGGTAACCAATTGTGCAATTCAGTAGAATTGTGGTCGCTTATTACATTCAGATAGCAACAACGTTGGTGAATTACAAACCCATTAAAGTATGGATTTGGCACATTTCTTCGTACAAGTGCATTTATCCCCCGAGCAAAATCCGTCATCCCACTTTCCAAAAGAAATGCAAAGTTCGGCACATGACGCTGCCTCAGTGCACGGTCCTATAAACGCAACACTGTGTTTATAGCAAGTCCGCCCCTCCGTCTGCACCACCATCCATCCTGCAATAGTAACACAAATTTATTCATACAAACAAAAATCTTCTTTTTAATACTATATGTCAATCTAAATCAACATGGAAAAGCAGGAAGGATCAAGTACTAGAAGGAAGGGCTAGGAAGATGAACACCACAATTTTGAGATTTCTCAAGCTTTGTCCCGCCATTCTTTTCTTCTCTTATTGCTTGTTACACTGGAATGTTTGGATATCAGTTCCCCATTTTATATCAGTGAAACTCCTCATCTTTGTAACTTCTTGATTTCCTTGCAATTTCAAAGCGGTTAACATTGATTGCTCGAAAGTTATGTCTAAAATTATACTATTACTAAAAGTAACTTGTTTCTTAAATACAAATTTAATGCATAAGGGTAACGTTCTTTCTATTAATTATCTTTCATAATTGCGTAAAAGGTAGGAATTGAGGTGTACTTTTCCATTTTATACCTCTCTTCATATAGGATGAAATTTAAGATGATAAAGCATAGCCCGGTTTATAAAATCTAAAACTGGAAAGCTCAAGTTTTATACGTTTAACTATGATTTTTGCGATGGTGAAATTCAATTGTTGATATCTTCCGTGCATTGTAACGATGAAAATTGCAGATATCAAAAATAATTTTGACGATTTGGATTTAGAACCTTCCGAGTTTCCGGCCATTTCAATTTATAACAACCTTCTTTCCACATTTTCATTTTTTTTAATAATTTATTCTCAATTTTATCAAATTTCTAAATATTTTAATTAATTTTTTATTATGTCAATTATTTTAAATTTTGCTTCCATATTTATTTTAACTGATTCGAAAAAATTCAGATGATCCTGTTGGGTTGAATTATAAAATTATTTGGGTTGAGTTTAGTTCATATAAAAAAAATATTTATTTTATTTTTATTTCATTTCATAATTTTTTTTATTATTTATTTTTGGACAAGTTTTACAAGCGATTGTGCGACACTCACTCTCAGCGCCGAGTGATTCAGCCAACTCGAAATTGCGTCGCCTACAGCCTAATGACTTATGCTCAATCCTCTAGCCCCATTTGAGAAAAATGCTTTTAGAAAACGGAGACAAAGAGATTTTTGAAAGAGAGTTTGAAAGTAAGATGTTAAAGGCTGTAAGCGAGAAAGGCAACACAAGGGCTTATATAACATATAACTCCGGGTAGAAAGAATTGACGACTAGTTGCATCCCCCTAGAGTACATTTTGAGGCATCTTAGATCTACCCGGCATAGACATAATTATGTCAAAACATCATACACTTATGAAATATAAAAAAGGAACTAGACATCATGAAAGCGATAAAGGAAAGTACTAAAGTGATACAACGCAAGGGGGTGGGTATGCGGCCATGGAAAATGCGCCTTGGACAAGCATGACGGTGGCATCCTCTCCCACTTAATTGGCTGACTTCGCCATCAACCGTCTCAAATTTTGAAAATCTTCTATCTAAATTGCAGTCGTCAATGCGCTCCCAGCTGATTTTTGCCTATGATAGTCATTTCTACCTCACTAAGAATTCTTGCACGTTTTTCCTGGGGTTGCCGATGCGGCGTGTTCGTTCAGCCATGATCTCTTCTACTTCTTTTTTGCTTGTATCTTTCATAGTGATTGGGGATCGTGTCACTTCATTACGTTGATGGTCGTCACCGTCTCGATGGTATGGTTTCAAGCTACTTACATAGATGACAAGGTGAATATTCATCCATGTCGGTAGTTAAAGGCGATATGAAATCTTCCCGACTTTATCGATGACTTCGATGAGCCCCTCGTACATTTGCACTAGTCTTTGGTCCCTATTTCCTCGAAATCGAAACTGTTCTAGTCTCAGCTTGATCAGAACTTGGTCATCATCTTAGAATTCCAATGGCTTGCGTTTTAGGTCTGCCCATTTCTTCATTCACTGTGAAACTTTCTCCAGGTAGGCATGTGCTCTTCGGAGGTTTGCTTCCACTCCTTGGCGATGTTATAAACATGTGGACTTTTTCTAGCATAGGGATAGTCAATGACATGGGGCATGGGTGGCTGTTTGGCACATACTATCTTGAAGGGGGTATTTTCCATTAATGAGCTTTGCTGACAATTGAAACTAAACTGGCAACATTGAGCATCTGAATCTAATTCTTCTGTCGTGCGTTGATAAAGCAACGTAAGAATTCTTCAAGCATGATGTTAAATCTTTTTCTTTTCTCATCTGTTTGGGGGTGGTAGCTTGAATAGATGTTTAGGTTTGACCCCAATAACTTAAATAGCTTAGTCTAGAAGGTTCCCATAAATCTTTCATCACGGTCGCTGATGATACTCGTGGGAATGCCCCACACTCTGACAATGTTTTGGAAGAACAGTTGAGTCATTCTTTCAGCTGAAAATGACTTGGTAGTCGGGACGAATGTAACGTACTTGGAACACCTGTTCACAATCACTAAGATGGATTCAAATTCTTCTACCTTGGAGAGATGAGTTAGAAAGTCAAGAGATACACTCTTCCTTGGTCGAGAGGGTTTGGTATGAGTTCCAATAATCCTGCAATTTTTGTATGTTCGACATTGTCTTGTTGACAGATAACACGTCTTTGTGAACTACATTACATCGTATCCCTTTTTAAGAAGGGTGTAGGTTCGTTGCCACCCATTCTGGCCTGCCCATGAATTTTCGTGGCATTCCTTTAGTAGAAGTCTCCTCAGGTTACTCAAATAGAGAACGTATAGTTGATCTCCTTTTGTACGGAGTAGGTTATTCTCGACTCAAAATTGGTGGGTCTTTCCCTCCCGGGCTAATTGCATGATGGCCTGGGCGGCTGCGTCTTTAACTAGATTTCACCGATACACTCTCGTATTATTTCGCTTAACTTGTTTGTTTGTAGATGAGCTAGCATGCATAGGGTCGCATGTTCGCTCTTCCGACTTAAGAATTGCAGCCTGGTTTGCTCTACTCGGTTTGTGCTCAAGTTGAAAGTAAAATTCGGTCACACATTCTTGTCAACGTGCTTACTTTGAGGATAACTTAGGCTGGTCGAAGAAGTGGCACATGAAGTTGTTGTATGTCTTGATTATAAACTTGGCCCCAAGGAGATATTGCCTCTAGGCTCACAAACAATGAACCACCACCAACATTTCTTTCTCGGAAGCGGCGTACCTCTTTTCTACCTCGTTTAACTTCAAGCTCTCATATGTGATGGGGTATCCATCTTATCGAAGGATGTCCCCTAGGGAAAATCAGAGGCGCCAGTCTCGACTTCGAAAGGTCGTGCCACATTTTCAATTCCAAGTACTGACCCTTCTATCATGGCCCTCTTCAAGTCCTCAAAGGCTGATTGACACTGGGGTGTCTAGTTCCACTTGTGATCCTTCCTCAGTAGCTCTATTAGGTGGTCGACCCTTCTTGAGAATCCTTGAACGAATCGTCAGTAATAATTGACTTATTTGAGGAAGGAGCGTATTTCGGTTACTGAGGTAGGGACCTTCCAGTCCTTTATGGTCCTGACTTTCTCATCTTCCATCCCAATCCGACTCACTTTAATGATGTACCCGAGAAATTTAATGCGTAGTTGGGCAAATGAGCATTTTTTTATCTTCACATACAACTAGCTTTCCTTCATCTTTTCGAAGACTAATTGCTGGTGAATTTGGTGTCTTTCCATTGTCGAACTGTAAACCATGATATCATCAAGATATACCACTACAAATTCATCAAGGTATTCGTGAAAAACTTGGTTCGTTAGCGTGCATAACGTGGTTAAGCTTTGGTGAGACCAAACGACATGACAAGGAATTCGAAAGTGCCATATCTCGGGACAAAGGTTGCTTTGGGCTCGTCGCCCTCAGCTATTTGGACTTGATAGTAGTCAGACCTCAAGTCCAGTTTCGAGAAATATTTTGCGCCATGGAGTCGATCAACCAGATCAGTTATGATCGGTAGTGGGTATTTATTATGGATGGTTATCTTATTCAAGGTGCGGTAGTCGATGCACAAGCGAAAGCGGGCATCCTTTTTCTTTTGGAACAATACCGTGGCTCAGTAGGGTGCCTTTGCAGGTCTAATGAACCCTGCGCTTAGTAGTTTGTTGAGATATTTTTGCAACTCTGCAAGTTCGGGAGTCACCATTTGGTATGCATTCTTGATCGGCAGCTGACCCCGACAACAGCTCGATCTTATGTCTATACCTCTATGTGGAGGTAGTGTCTTTGGTAAGCTCTCCAGCATGACGTCGCGATACCTTTCCAATATCTCTTGTATCTCAGTGGGTATTGGTTCTGACGAATTCCCCCCTCCACTACGGGGATGGGCAAGAAGGTGGGATCGTTGTGAGCTAGACCCCGTTTGAGTTGGAGCACCGATATCATCTTTACCCCTTTAGGTTGCTTTAATTTTCTTTGGATAACTGTGGAATTGGTCATTGTGATGCCCAAGCATTTTGCCAAGGGTATAGATATGACCTTGTGTTAGAATAAGAATTCCATTCATAGTACCACGTCAAAATCGTCTATCTTGACGATAACAAAGTCAATCTAACCACTCCATGTCTCCAATTTCATGACGACTCTCTTAGCTACCCCTAGGATGGGTTAGGCTACCAAATTGATTGCTTTCATCTCCTCGAATCTCGATGTCAGTTGTTTGGCTTCAAGTTCTTTCATAAAATTGTGAGAGGCCCAAGAGTCGACCAAGTGCTCTTGGTCGCCCTGTAGTTAGCATATGCCTCTACATACTTAAGGCCTCTCTCTATTGTCGCTTTTGACTCTTCTGTTTTTTTTTTCGGAGTGCCGAAAAAAAAAACTTGAGGGCACCCATACTAGGTTGTCATTACTCTCGGATGGGGTAGTGCCTGTCTCGACAGTCCTGGAACAAGGTTCTGATTCTATCCCCATCGTCGCCTCAAATGCCTGAATGGCTGTTTTACATATGAAACAGGTCGGGGGGCCGGTTGTACAAGTGTGATGGAGCCCTCTCCATGAGTTCTCATATCTTTTTTGGGAGGGTCTATGGTCTCTACTTTCCGTGCCTGTTCTCTCACCTCTCTCGCTTTAGAAGAGTTGGATTGATAGTTTCTACTTCTCCCGCTCAAGGAGGGTGAATTTCGTCTTACATCGTACGACTATTTAGTGCTTAGGTCGAACAATCGTTCTACCACGACATAGGCCGTGAAAAGCTCTTGAACTCGCTACTCATATAGTTTGGATTTTGCCCATGTTAAAATATCTAGTTTGTGATTTGATTTAGGGAGTTGTTTTTTTATTGGATTAGTTAATTAGTAGTTTTTCACTATTTATATGTTGTTTCAATTCATCAAATGCATAACTTCGATTGTATATTAAATTTAGTTTTCTTCTTTCTTAACAACCCAAGGCGTCAATCCCTTGACAAAGTAGAAGACTTTTTCTTTTTCGGACAGGTCGCAAATGTCCAACATTAACACTAAGAGGTGTTTGACGTATTGTCGAATATTTCCTATTTGTTTTTTAGTTCTCTTAATGTAACGACCCGAAATTTTCTCCTCAATTTAAGGTCGCTACTATATACATATCATAAACATTGAATGCGGAAAACTCCATTTAAATTCCATAAAACATAACCTTTATCTTAAAACACAGCTATGGACTTACGTGTTTCGAAAACACCTTTAAAAACGACACAACAAAAGGATAAATAAAATAAATAAACATTTAAATTAAAAACATCCTATGCTAGCCTAAGTCTAAGAAAAAAAATACGACTACTCTATGCATATGTCATGGTCTCGAGTTGCAATGCGTCGTCAGCTGTACAGGAATGCCTTGCCTTAACCTGAAAAATGTAGTAGCACATGGCTTGAGTATTTAAAGAAATACTCAGTAAGTGACCCCTATTGGAGTTATGCAACAATCACATGCAAATGAGATGATGAGACCTATCTTTCAATCTATCTTCCTACGTGCTGTCCTAACGGGTAATTTGGATGTGTACCATATACTCTACACACAGCCCATACGTGCGGGTAAGGGCTCACCAGTCAGTTCGCACACCGCTGGGCCACTTTACTAGTCGGGCGAGCATACACTAGGACACTCCTTAGGCCGGACACCCGTTAGAACTAGTCACCGTCACGGCAGCACTATGCAAAACATAACGATCGTTGTCCTGCCATTGGATGTACGCGTCCGTACCCTCGTGATGGAATAGGGGTATCCCCCAATGCATGAACACACATAATGCATGAGGTCCCCAATATTTCTACCTTTATCATTATTGAATATAACTCCGCTATCATCTTTCATGCTTAACATGTCATTTCTCCTTTTTCAGTCTACGTATCATACATGATCCTAACGGGGTTACATTTCATTCAATTTGTGTTTCCTTTTCTTCCAATTCTCTTCACACTTAATTCTGTTCACCAATTTTCTTGGCCATTTTCTTTTTAATCTATTCATTTGGCTACTGATAAAAATTTACTGATCTAATATTACTAATCTAACCTGATTTACCATAATTCATACGAAGGATTGACATTTAGTTTTTAACTCAAACCTAAACAATTGTAACGATTTAATTGAGATCTAACTATAATTTGCTGTGATCTCTAAGAGAATAGGATAAAAGAAAATTAAGATTTGATATATATCAGATCTATCTTCACGTAAATCTTACTCAGGTGAATCTCAACGGGGTAAAGGCGATTCTAATTTTTTTTCCTCAAACTAAATCTGACAATTGTTTCTGTTTCTTTTTGCAAACTGTGATTTTCTGGTAAGGAGTGGATTGATGAGAGATAATGGGGAGAGATGAGAGGTTAGTGGAGAGGGGTGGAGAGGGGTGGAGAAGAGTTTTTCTTTTTGTTTATTTATTTATTATTATTATTATTATTAACGTAATAATTTTTTTAATTATTTTTATTTGTTTATTTCTTTGTTTATTTATCTATTTATGTTTTTTTTATTTGAGCTACTACATTATATTGTGATGTCCCACCTTGGTTGGGAGGAAAACAAACCACCCTTTATAAGGGTGTGGAAACCTTCCCCTAGCAGACGCGTTTTAAAGCCGTGAGGGGAAGCCCAAAAGGGAAAGCCCAAAGAGGACAATATCTGCTAGCGCTGGATCTGGGACGTTACACATGGTATCAGAGCCAGACACCGGACGATGTACCAGCCTTCTCGCTATTCCCCGAAGGGGGGTAGACACGAGGCGGTGTGCCAGCGACCAAAGGGGGTGGATTTGGTGGCGGTCCCACATCGATGGAGAGGAGAATAAACTACCCTTTATAAGGGTGTGGAAACCTTCCCCCAGCAGACACGTTTTAAAGCCTTGAGGGGAAGTCCAAAGAGGACAATATCTGCTAGGGGTGGATGACGTTACACTTAATTTCCTCCTTGCTAGGATCTATATATTCTCCAAAAATAATTGAGAACGTAGTTCTTGTTTCAATATTTTCCATGTGTCCACGGTACATCGACCATCCTTAGCTAAGTGCATTGTAGCTAGAGTGATTTTGACTATCTCTATCATAGTGTTTATTACTCGAACGTATTGTTCGAGGTTGAAGATAAAGTAATCGAACCCCATAAAAAGGTTTGGGTTCTAGCACCTTTACCTCGTTAAACTACACTAGCCCTCCTTGGAAGGGTTTGGTTCCTCACCACTCTCATAGTGAGGTTCCGTCTGGTACTCAAATAGGTCATTTCTACCATAACCATGTCAACTGTTATCTTGACATCTTTAGAAAGTTCAGTGACCATCTAGTAGCCGACTAGGCTCTGATACCAACTATCACAATCGCATCTCCTCGGGACATTTACAAGCGATTGTGCAACACTCAGTCTTAGCACCGAGCGCAACTCGAAATTGCATCGCCAATGGCCTGAAAACTGGGACAGAGAGGTTTTCAAAAAAGAGTTTGAAAGCAAGATTGAAAGAAAGGTTGAAAGCAATGTTACAGGCTATAAGTGAGAAAGGCAACACAACGACATTAAGAAGATATAACTCCGTGTAGGAAGAATTGATGACTAGTCACATCTCCTTTAGTACATTTAAAGGCATTTCTGGTCTACTAGGGATAGACATGATTATGTCAAAATGTCATAAACTTAAGAAATACAAAAAGGAACGATACATCATGAAAGTGATAAAGGAAAGCAGTAAAGTGATACAAAGCAAGGGGTTTGACATGCAACGAGTATGCGACGATGGGCAACATGCTTTGGACAAGCATGGCCGTGACATGTAGCACTCCAAACAAAATTATACATAATCTGCAAATAATTATTATCAATATAATTTGATCCATGTTTTTTTTTATATAGATACTCTGTGTAAACGATCTTACTTTTTCATTTAAGAATAAGGCTACCACTATACGTATGTCATGACTACTGTGTGCAGAAAATCATTTACATTTATTTAATTCAAATGTTGTCACGAAATTAAACGTTCACAAATTTTATTTCAAATTTAAAATGATGTATCATATCATAGTGTATGTGTCCATACAAAATATACGGAAGAAATATCTTGTGTTTGTAACATATAACATGCAAAAGGTTATGTAATTTCAAATCATGGTACATGGTTATGATTTACATCATTCTTCTCGTGCATAAGTGATTGGGGATTGTGCACCCTGCACTTCTCGTGCATAAGTGACTGGGGATCATGTCACTTTAACTAAACTATTTTGAGTGCACTTAGCCTCTAATTTCCTACTTTCCACGGTCCATTACGTCATCACACTTCTCCCGCATAAGTTGAGGTGCCCTCGTATGTTTTAAGCTCAAAGGTAATCTATTAGATATGGAGGAGTCATCACTAGCCATAGGCGAACTCTCAATCTACCTATAACTCCATAGGTGTCTTCTACTAAGCATTCCAACCTTCTAACATGCTTCTAGGAGCATAATTGACATTAAACAATAAATCATACATATCTGCCCAACATACATGCATATCAAGTAAAATATGGTAAAACATAGCATGTCATAGGCCTAATGAATTATTCAAATCAATTAGACTCAAGTTTCAGATAACGAAACTCCTAAACGTTCATATCGAGCTAAACTAACTAATTTCGTAATTCAGTGTTTAACTAATCAATTTTCATACTTAATTCATCCATAAATCATGCTAATAATCCTAATTCATTCCTACACTTATTACTTGCTTAAAAGTCTAAACGACGACTTACTTAGTGGTTGATTTTCAAGGCTCGATTAGAGTCTTCAAGAATTCAAAAATGTTTCAAAAGTCCTCAATTAGGTCCTAGGTTAAGAGAAAGAGGCGAAAATTAGGTTAAAATGCTGTAAAACATGTAAAAATAAGATTTCTAGTTCGATTGGACAAAAATCGATCCAATCGAACTGGTTGGGTCCAGTTTAAATGAAGCGGTCTGGACCGGTTCACTTGGATCAATCCTTCTTTCTTACATGATTTGCTCACCCAACAACGTTGTTTTTCCCATTGTCAATTCTCATTCTACAGACCACGCGTTCTTGTGATCTTAAAAAAAAACCGGTAGATCTCCTCAAGCTAAATGTATACACATATGAATTAGCCCAATTTCGTTAAGAATCAACGGAGATACCTGCCTCCAAAGCTTTCCAGAAAACCCAAACGACTCACCTCTAAATCTCGATTCGAGTTTGTTGCCAGCAACCTAACCATACAAAAATCGTGAGATTTGGTGTACCATGGGAAATTTGTGTCGGAAGATCAGGTTCCTACCCATGTTCTTGATCTCCTTCGTTGCTATTTTTTGGGCCTTCCTACTTCCACTTTGACTCTACAATTTCCTCACACACAATTTTAGGATGATTTACCTTGAAAATAGTCTGCTACCTTTCACATAATCTAGGTGAATTTGAGTTTGTTATAAGGTGGACCATATCAATAGTCTTATCATGATAAGATACTCATCCTTATCCATGCACTCTTGACCCTTTAATGATAAGATCCTCTCGTATGTCAATTACATACTATTCAAGATTATATTAATAATCTTGGATTTTTCATGTGATGATATATGAGATGTGTGTAGAGAAATACTACACATCCAATTTTTTTCCAATAGAAGTAAAGACCAAGACCATGTTATGATATTTTTTGAAATGATAGGTCCCAAACATGATTGCATGTGATTGCATTTTTTGACCTCGGTAGTGGAGATACTTACTGATTATTTCTTAAAATACTCAAGCCATGTGCTACTCTTATTTTTCAGGTAGAGGCAAGTGAGAATATTTGCTTAATCCACCACATCTAAATGGTGTGAAAGTTATCTATTTATAATCAAATAAATTACAAGAATATGAAAAGAGTAATAAATGGAAATAACAATTAATGGAAAGATACATATGATAAGAAGGCAAATATCTATAATAAAATATAAAATATGATATATATGGTAAACTATAATTTAGTACTAAATATCCTTAAAACCCCCGCAAGCTGAACGTCGAATTTGAACGAACGTGAAGCTTGGATCTGAAAAATTCAAAGAGAGGTCGAGAAACACTTTTCGTGAAGATGTTGCCAACCTGGTTCGGAGGAGGCGTAGAAAAACACTTTCTTGGCCATCGAAAAATGCAAAGGGATTGTCGCTCATCGATGATGCTGCCTTGGCTCTGGTGAGAATATGTCTAACCCAAGAAGTAGAAGGGAAAACCTAGAGCAAGGGGAAAAGACAATGTTGAAGCCGGAAAAGTTGCCATAGTGGGCGAATGAGCAAATTTTTGCAAGAAGGGTGGCGGCGACTTGGTTGGCGAAGAGGCCAGTGCGACACCAAGATTTTGAAGGTAAATCTCTGCAGAAGGTCGACAGACTTGTCGAGATTCCGCATATTTCTGACGAGAAAGCTGATGAGGATCCTAAGGTTAGGGTTTCTGTGAAGGATGGAGGATGAAGGATGAAGGATAAAGGGAAGATTGGGAAGAAAATGAAAGAGGCTATGTTTGGAAAAGGTGAGGTTGTATGTACAGATTATGGCGAATGGTGATTTGGACGTCAAAAGGGCGGAGCCGAAGAGTAATCAATCGGCTCCGCCTGCAGTAGCCATGGAGACTGCTCCTGCGGCGTCAAAGCCAGCAGGGGTGGTGGAGAAGAACAATAGAGGATTCAAAAGCCATTGAAAAGAAAGAATCAGGGTTGTTAAACCGAAAGGGCGTTGATATCATGGGAATGTTTGCTTAATCTACCACACCTAAATGGTGTGAAAGTTATCTATTTATAATCAAATAAATTACAACGATAAGGAAAGAGTAATAGAGGGAAATAACAATAAATGGAAAGATACCTAAGAAGACAAATATCTAGATATTTGCCTTATAATAAAATATCAAATATGATATATATGATAAACTATAATTTAGTACTAAATATCCTTAATAGCAAGACACCTCTGCACAGTTGATGACGTCGTAGTGATGATCATGAGACTGAAATTAGGGTAGATGCATCTATGGTATATGTAACCCTTTAGTGAACATTGTTTTATTCTTTTTTTTTTATTTATTTGAATTTCACGTTATTTATTTTTTGCTATATTGATTTAATGATTTTATTATAAACTTTTTAGGTTGGGTTAGAATAAGGTTTTATTCCCTAAAATTTTAATTTATAAAAAAACTATTTATTCATATTCAAATATTTAATTAAGTTTTACAAATTAATTTCAATATATATTTTAAAAAATTATTTTTTAAATGGTTAAAAATAATTAAGAGGGTTGAATCAATTTTAAGAACCTCAGGATCTAACCAAATAATGTGAGGTAGTGAGCGAGGAGGTATGATCCAACGACTATAGTAACCTGTTTGGCATCCATCTCATTATTGTTTAACGATAATTTGTTTTGAATGGTAATGTTTGACAATGAAAATGAATCAACCAAATAATGTGCTAAAAATAAAAAAATTTACCGAAAGCAATAGGATTTTCCATGAATTTTGTTTTTCTTTAATCCGTTTGTAATTCACCTTAGTTTAATGTGACAATGCATAGTGCAGTGGAAGAAGGAAACACGAAGCTTTGAACTTGATTGCATCAATTTACGCAACTAACGAAACTTGTGATTGTATCAATTTGAAGTTACGAGTTAGAGATAAAAATTATAAAATCGAAGAAGGAAGCAAGAAGCTTTGATGAGTAAACATGTTGTGCAATTCAGTAGAATTGCAGTCGCTTATTACATTCGGATAACAACAACTATGGTGAATTACAAACCGATTAAAGCATGGACTTAGCGCATGGCTTCGTACAAGTGCATTTATTACCCGAGCAAAATCCATCATCCCACCCCTCAAAAGTAATGAAAAGTTCAGCACATGACGCTGCCTCAGTGCACGGTCCTATAAACGCATCACTGTGTTTATTGCAAGTCTGCCCCTCCGTCTGCACCACCCATCCTGCAACAGTAACACAAACTTATTCATACAAACAAAAACCTTCTTTTTAATACTATCTGTCAATCTAAATCAACATGGAGAAGCATGAAGGATCAAGTACAAGAAGCAAGGGCTAGGAAGATGAACACCGCAATTTTGAGATTTCTCAAGCTTTGTCGCGTCATTCTTTTCTTCTCTTGTTGCTTATTACATTGGAATGTTTCGATATCAGTTCCCCATTTTATATTAGTGAAACGCCTCATCTTTGTAACATCTTCTTGATTTCCTTGTAACATCTTCTTGATTATCACGCTTTGTAATGTCTTCTTGATTATCATGCTTTGTAACGTCTATGCTGGCCGTTCTTGATTTAAAAAGAAGTTATTTTATTTTATTCTTGTTTAGTCCATGCGGTTAACATTGATTGATGGAAGTTTATCGTCTCAAATTATATTATTAATAAAAGTAACCTATTTCTTAAATACAAATTTAAAGCATAAGTCTAACCTTCTTTCTATTAATTATGTTTCATAATATGTATAAAAGGTAGGAATTAGGTGTACTTTTCCATTTATTGTCTAGGTTATACCTCTTTTCATATGCGAGAAATTTAAGATGATAAACGCAACGATTAGCATATAGCATAGCCCGGTTTATAAAATCTTGAACTGGAACGCTTAAGTTTTATACCGTTTAATATAGTTTTTGTAATGGTTAAAGATTACCATTTAATCGGTGGGTGAAATTCAATTGTTGATATCTTCCGTGCATTGAAACAATGAAAATTGCAAATATCAAAAATAGTTTTGAGGATTTGGATTTAGAACATCTCCGTTTCCTTGCCCTATAAATTTATAATAACTTTCTTTCTACATTTTTATTTTTTAATATTTTATTCTCAATTATACCAAATATCTAAATATTTTAATCAGTTTTTTATTATACCAATTATTTTTAATTTTGCTTTCCTATTTATTTTAACTTAACGGGAAAAAGTATGTTTGAACCAAACCAATTCCATCTAAATTTATTTTTAGTTTTAAAAATATACGTTTTTATTTATAATATAAAAATATATTTTATTTTAAGGATAATTGCATATGCTATATTATAAAAACGGCATAGTGTCACAATTGCATCTTCTTGGAACATTTATTAGCGATTGTGCGACACTCACTCTCAACGCCGAGTGAGTCTGTAACGACCATAAATTTCCACATATCTAAAGTTGCCACTAACGTCTCATGCTCATCTCTAATGCAGAATATAACTCTAAAAATGCTCATCTTTATTAGCCGAAAAATTTAAAACTTCATAATACTTTAAAACACTAGAAAACACTGCCGGACTTACGTGTTTCAAACATCACGTTGGAGTTCAAAATAAGATAAAAACAATTACAAATTAAATAATTTAAATAAATGAAATGCAAACACTCTATCCTAACCAAGACTAGGAATTTTAAATATGCAACTATCCTATGCACGCGCCACAGTCTCTGATCACGATGCCGCCGTCAACCGTACATGGGTGCCTTGCCTTTACCTGAAAAACAATATGGCACATGGCCTCTCAGTAAGTGACCCCACTATAGGGGCCATGCTAATGCAAACACATGCAATCATGAATTAGGGACCTATCTCTAATCATCATAAGGGTGGCCTCCCGTCTCGGACAAATTGGATGTGTAGTACTTCCCTACACACGACTCACACGTGCGAGTGTGAATCTCCAGGGTGCTCGCACACCCCCTGGACCCTCTGGTCAAGCTAATCTGTAGCGACGTCCGGAGGTCAGCGGAACCTCATAGTGTCATGCACCTCATGAACACCCTCATCTGTGTGCATTCGCACATGTGCACATTCGAGCTCATCATACAGTGCGCGTCCGCACTCATCATCTCTAGGGGAAGTAGCCCTGTGCTTATGAACATACAATATGCATGAGGTCCCTCTAAGTCCAATTATACATCTCTTCTGACACAACCCTCTAGTGTCATCTCTTGGTTACACTATGTAACACGTGCTCGTGGATACTTACATTAATATCATTTTTATACTCTTAGGGTTGTGTCCTATGTCGATCTAACGACATAATGCAATATGACAAACAACATCATAAGGCATGTTCAACATGGAAAACATCATCATGTTAATAACATCATCATGCATACATCATACTCATCATAGAAGCCATTAAGTGCATCAAATATAACATGTACGTCATGCATCGAAACATAAATAACGTATATTTAACATACATCACAACACAACGTCATACTCATACATCATCATAATTCAAACAATCTTTAGCCTATCCTATAGTAAGGCCACTTACCTGATTAGCTTATACGGGTGTCACCTATTTATCCTTAATGAAAGTTCGATTTTATCCTTTGTATCTAAGTCAACCTATATGAATCCATGATGGTTCATGTGCTAGACATCATGTGAGCATTAATGTCACGATCCAATTTTTGAGGCTTCGAAATTCAGACCATGACCCAAAAGACGAAATCGAAAACAAACAAAAAGAAAATAAAATAAAAAGATGAAAATCCAATAAAATTAAAATAGGAGGAAGCGGAGTGTAATTTTCAAATATTTCAAAAGAGGATTTAAATTTACAAAAAAAAGAAATACAATACAAATATAAAAGAAATTTACAAAAGACTCCAAAAGACCAAAAGGGACTAACGCTCCGGAACGATCCCCTCTGTGACCGCACAGCTCTCGAATGCTCCTCTACCTCGACCGACACCTGAAAAAAAAAGGTAGAAAGGAATGAGTATAAAAATTATACTCAGTAAGCCACCTACTTGTAGGCTCTCTTCGCATCCTAACTTAACAGGTTCCCACGGTCTCCTGATCCGGTTCTAGGACATCTGGTTTTAATATCAGTCCCTTGGGGCTTGCCCCTGGGTTCCATTGGATCATCGTCCTTTCATTAGGCACCTAGAGGTTCCTTATGCCAAGTTGATATGGTCGGTATCTCTCTATGAGGCGCTTCCTCGACATGGCTATCTGGGACTACATGGTATCTAGCTTAGGGGTGCGCTGAATACCTCCTAAGCCCATGTGGTCTCCCTATGGGGGGGGCGCGACCCAACCCGTTCCCATGCAGCTAATGAGCTGTACGACGTGGGGACACATTTCCCATGCGAAATGGCTAAGAACAGTAAGGACTGGTCAGGAACCCTTGGTCCTCCCACAAAGCTATAGATACCGTTCTCACACTAGCAATCTATGAACGCTCCTGAGGTACCTTGTTGTCGTGGTAATCCGCTAAGTTCCTAGGGTAAGGTTAAGTCTGGCTAGAGCGACTCATCACCCCTAGCAGCAATTTCCTAGGCTTATCATAGAAATGGGTCATAGAAAATAATAGAGTGTGCATGCAACCGTCTTCTAACGTCATAATACATAATTCATGTAAACTAGGCACGCAGGCTCAACGGGGCGATGGCCTCCATCAAGCACCCAGAGCACGAAGATCGTGCTCACGGGGGCGAAGTCATCCATCAAACACCCGGAATGCGGAATGCACAATTCTAACATAAATTACTTATGCATGCATACGTAGAGCGGAAGCTTAAAGCGTACAAGCAACACTCAGATAATTCACCCAATACGCCCGTAACAATCGACTTGCTTGATCTCATTCATGGAAAGCTAATCTAAGGTAAATATACTAGCGTGTATGCTATCCAAGCGAATCCTACAAGTATTTCTTCCTAAATACCGTGTGGTGACTTATTTGTTGACGCGTGCCCTTTCGCTAGCGCTCCTGCACAAATAGCGTGTCCAAAAATACTGATTTTCTCCAATTAGGTCCTAAGTCACATAAAAATATGATTAGAATTGAAAACGGGATGAAAATCGGGCAAACAGAAGTCGGACGGGCTTAAAAGAGCTTACACGCGCTTCCACGCACACGAGAAGGAGCTGCACGCGCGCGTACGGACGCACATGAAGGAGGGAAGACGCGCGCTGATTTGTTTCCACGTGGCGCCTGCTGCAAGGTCAGCTGAGATCGCGATCGTCGGCTCGAAACAAGAGGGACGCACTAGAAATGCGAATTCTTTCATTCGGACACGTGGCAACGTGAAGCTGGGTCGGTGGTCTGAGTTGTGCACGGGTTATTGGGTCGCGAACTCGGTTAGCGGGCCGCCGACCTTCGATTCCTGCCCGACGTGAAGTATTCCATTGAGTTTTCTCCGCCATTGAATGCTTGACACGTATCCCTTCTTCTCCGATAATGCGCAGCCCCCCTTTCGCCGTCTGCCACGTGTCCCAGCCGTCATCTTCCTCCTGTGATTTCCAGAACACGATTACTTTTTCTATTTTCTTCCCATTTTCATAATTCGGATTAACACAGTTCCTTCACGATATTTGTAGATTGCATATCCATCCATGAGTAGGTATTTTTCTTCTAATTTATTTCTAACCATAGAGATAATTATCTTAATCCAAATATGGCAAGAAACGTCAATACCCACCTCCTTGGACAAATGCTGCAGCCCTTACTTCCAATTTGAATCAACTATAACTTCCTTCATAGGATTTGAGTGTAATCCTCCTTAGATTAACATATTCAAATTTCAGATTCTAACTTTTACTCTATCTCGCAGATCTGAAAAACATCCGAGAACCTAGATTAAAGAACATTACCTTTAAGTTTTCCTTGTTTCTTGACGGTTTTGGACGATCTAAGAGTCAAGAACGTTCTCCTCTACGTTCTGTGAAGATTTCGTAAAGAAGGCTCGGCCGGAAATCGGACTCCTTGTTGCCGGAGCGGCGATTACCTCCCTCTCCCTCTCTAGAACCTTTCTTTCTCTCTCTAGGACTTTCTCTTTTTCTTTTTCCTTTTTTCTATTCTTTTTCTTCTTTTCCTTTTTCATTAACTACTACTAACCTCAATTTTGAGTCCTTAATGAGAAGGGAGGGTATAATGACTAGATTACCCCTCCCGGTTGACTTTGGCCATATTTCTAATTCTCCATCATTTTTCATTTTTCTTTTATATTTTTCTTAAGTTCTTCTTTTATTTCTAATCCTTTTTCTCTTCTGCCTCATCTTGAACTTTGGTCTCTAGGACCCTCAATAAAATTTCGAGAGTTCGAAGTTAAAGGTAGAATTAGATTTTAAACTTTTCATGGAAGCTCGGATCTTACAATTAAAGACTTTGCATGAATAAAGTCTGGAAAGTTATAATATACATCTAAATATCTATATATATATATATATATATATATATATTCTAAAGATTTCATTTTCTATTTTTTTATTTTGAGTGACTACTTTTGTGTCTTTTGATATTTTTCCGTGCTTTTCTTTCTCTTAATTTTTTTTATTTAGAGATATTCTTGGCCAATTTTTTTAATCTATTCTTACTCAATCATATTATTGATCAATTCTAATGGATTCTTACTCTCAACTTTTCTCTTTTTTTCTCTTTATTTTTCTCTTTATATGTTTTTTTTTTTTCTTTTGATTTTGTATTTTGGCCTTATCTGTATTTCTTCTTTTTCCTTTCTTTTCCTGCTCTCTTATTTTTTTCTTTTCTTTCTTCATTCTTATTTTGTTAACAGTATTCTATCCTCTATCTAGTCTTTTCTTTGTATTTTTCTTGTATTCTAATTAATTTTCATTCCAAATCTTTCCATTCACTGTATTTCTTTTTTTTCTTCTTTTAATTCTGTTAACATCTAAATCCACAGATATCACAGATAAATTCTTCTCCCAAATCTTTCATTTTTTTTTCTCTATTTTTTTTATTAGGTTATATTGGCCTCATCAATTATAGTTATTTTCTATAACCTAACATGATAACCAAAATCTAAATAACGTATCAAGGAACAAGAGATCTGATTCTGAATAATTAGACAAAGGGAAAGGAAATCTTATTCTAACATGATTGGGTAAATTGATAAATGAATAGGAGATCTGAAATATGAATTACGGTAATAACAAAGCAAGATCTCTCCACTCCAATAACTCTATCCAATAATTAAATCTCTAGCCCTATTTGTAAATCTGGTTGTTGGTATTTTTTTCTTTTTTTCTTTGCACCACCCATGCATCCAGGATATCCTATATTATGGATTTGAGATTTTGACTGATGAGTTGGTTGAGGAGAGATAGTTGGGAGTGGGAGAGGGGTTAGTGGGGAGTAGTTTAGGGTTATTATTTTAATTATTTAATTATTTAATTATTACTATTATGATTCTTTTTTTAGTACCGTTGTTACAGCCAACTCAAAATTGGGTCGCCTATAGCCTAACGACGTATGCTCAATCTTCTGACCCCATTGGAGAAGAATGCTTTTAGAAAACGGAGGCAGAGATATTTTTGAAAGAGAGTTTGAAAGTAAGATGTTATAGGTGGTAAGCAAGAAAGGCAACACAAAGGCTTATATATCATATAACGCTGGGTAGGAAGAATTGACGACTAGTTGCATCCCCCTATAGTAAATTTTGAGGCATCTCAGATCTACCAAGCGTAGACATATTATGCCAAAACATCATACACTTATGAAATATAAAAGAGTTACTAGACATCATGAAAGCGATAAAGGAAAGTACGATAGTGATACAACGCAAGGGGTTAGGTATGCGGCCATGGAAAATACGCCTTGGACAAGCATGACTGTGACATCCTCTCCCACTTAATTGGTTGACATCCCCATCAACTGTCTCACCTTTTCAAATTCTTTTATCTAAACTGCAGCCGACTTCTGTCGTCAGTGCTTTCCTAGCTTATTTTTTTGCCTATGATAGCCATTTCTACCTCACTAGAAATTCTTGTACGTTTTTCCTAGTGTTGTCGATGTTATGTGTTCGTTCAGCCAAGATCTCTTCTACTTCTTTTTTGCTTGTATCATTTATAGTGACTTGAGATCGTATCACTTCATTAGCTTGATGGTCGTCACCGTCTAGATGATATGGTTTCAAGCTACTTACATGGATGACAAGGTGAATATTCATTCATGTCGGTAGTTAAAGGTGACATGAAATCTTTCCGACTTTATCGATGACTTCGATGAGCCCTTCGTACTTTCGCACTTTCGCACTAGTGTTTGGTCCCTATTTCCTCAAAATCGAAACTGCTCTGGTCTCACCTTGATCAAAACATGGTCATCATCTTGGAATTCCAATTGAAACTGTTATGCTCTCGTAGTATTCCGCTTAACTTGTTTGCTTGAAGACGAGCTAGCATGCACAGGATCACATGTTTGCTCTTCTGACTCAAGACATTGCAACCTGGTTTGCTCTACTCGGCTTATGCTCAAGCTAAAAGGAAAATTTTGCCACACATTCTTGTCAACGTGCTTACTTTGAGGATAACTTAGGCTGGTAAAAAAAGTGGTACATGGAGTTGTTGTATGTCCTGAATGGCTGCTTTACTCCGGCAGTCATATGCTCTATGGACCCCCTTACATATGAAATAGGTCAGGGGAGGCCGGTTGTACTGGTTTTGATGGAGCCCTCTCAATGAGTTCTCATATCTTTTTTGGGAGGATCTATGGTCTCTACTTTTCGTGCCTATTCTCTCACCTCCCTCGCTCTTAGAAGAGTTGGATTGATAGTTTCTACTTCCCCCGCTCAAGGAGGGTGAATTTCATCTTACATTGTGAGACTGTTTAGTGCTTAAGTCGGTGAAAAGTTTTTGAACTCGCTACTCATATAGTTTGGACTTTGCCCATGTTAAAAGATTTAGTTTGTGATTTGATTTAGGAGGTTGTGTTTTGATTTGATTAGTTAATGAGCGGTTACCATTTATTAGTTAATTTTTCTCTTTTCGGTTGCTTTGTAAAGCTATTTATATAGCTGTTTCAGTTCATCAAATACATAACTTCGATTATATATTAAATTTAGTTTTCTTCTTTCTTAACATTTGGTATCAAAGCCTGCTTACCTTGAAAAGTAGCAGCCTTTTAAGGATAAGAGGAGTAATATGTTGACGAAGAGTAGCTTTGTGCAGCCATCGATTCCAAAGTTGGATGGACATTATGATCACTAGTCCATGATGATGGAAAACCTTCTTAGATCAAAATAATATTGGACTCTGGTGGAGCAAGGAATTTCTGCCGTAGAAGGAGAAGTTCTTTTAGAAGGACAAAAGAAAGCAATTGAAGATCTCAAGTTGAAGGATTTTAAAGTCAAAAACTATCTCTTCCAACCCATAGATCGTCCAACTCTAGAAACCATTCTGAAGAAAGACACGACTAAGGATATTTGGGACTTCTTGAAACAAAAGTACCAGGGAACAACATAAGTCAAACGTGCACAATTGCAAGCTCTTCACAAAGAGTGGGAGGTTCTTCACATGAATACGGGAGAATTAGTGTCAGACTACTTTGCTCGAACTCTCATAATTTCCAATAGAAAGAAAATTCATGGGGAGAAGATGACAAACATTGACATCATAGAAAAGATCCTAAAATCTATGACTTCTAAATTCGACTATGTCGGTTGCTCGATTGAGGAGTCTAATGATCTGGATTCCTCATCCATTGATGAGTTACAAAGTAGTATCTTAGTGCACGAGAAACGCATGAATGACCATGTTTGTGAGGAAGGACAATCTCTAAAACTCACATATGATGGAAGTTTTTGAAGCAAAGGAAGAGGACGCGGTGGCTTTCGAGGACGAGGTAGAGGAAGATGTTGACAAAGCTTTGACAGATCAACTGTGGAATGTTACAACTTCCATGGATGGAGGACATTACCAATATGAGCTTCCTAAAATGGAGAATGACAGAGCAAATTATGCAGAAACCAATGAATAGATGCTATTAATGACCTATGTAGATGAGAAGAAAGCTGAAAAGAAGAACATTTGGTTTCTTGACTCTGGATGCAGTAACAACATGTGTGGAAAGAAAGAACTTTTCTATCATATTGATGAGAAGTTTCAACAAACTGTGAAGCTGGGTGACAACTCAAACATGGCTCTGATGGACAAAGGAAATGCAAAGTTTAAAGTAAATGAGATTATGCAAATAATCACCAAGGTATTTAATGTACTAGACTTGAAGGAGAACTTGTTGAGCATCGGACAGCTGCTGCAAAAAAAAAAAGTCTTGCAATTCTTATACAAAAAGGAGGACGTGGGAAGAATAATCCTGACAGAGAGCTGATTGCAGAGACTTCAATGACAACAAATAGAATGTTTACTCTATTTGTTAAATATCTATCAAAGGTACAATCCTACTTCAAAGCTATTATAGAAGATCCCGCAAGAACATGAAATTGACGATATGGGCATCTAAGTTATGTTGGACTAAAGACATTTCAAGGGAAGGACATGGTGTTGAACACAACTCTCCATGGAAAATACTCGCACACTTTATTAAGACCAATCGAGAAGAGATTACAAGACAGTCTGTAGAATAGTATTGCAGTTTGTGCTTTTTATTTCTTGGGATGATAAACTAAGTAGGGTGGGAGAGTATTCATGCTAGATGATAGACAATCTATTCCTTAAATTTCTCAACCGGTTTCTTGAACTATCTAAATCATTTTCCTAAATTTATTCCTAAAATTCCTAAATCATTTTCCTAAATTTATTTCTAAAATTTCTAAATCATTTTTCTAACATACAATGTTGGGCTTAACTCTATTGGGCTAGTGATGATATTTTAACAGTCCGCCTCAACACTAGTTCTCATTCGTTGCACCATGTTAAGCTGACAGCGGAAACTCTCATGTTTGCAAGTATTCAACCCTTTTGTAAACAAGTCTGCCACTAGGTCATCTGTCTTGATCTGCTGCATTTCGATTTCTTCCTTTAGGTCTTTCTCTCTAATGAAATGGTAGTGTACCTCCACATGCTTTGTTTTAGCATGTAACACTGGATTTTCTGCTAGGCGAATCGTAGATTGGTTGTTGCAATGAAGTGGTATTGGATATTCAATTTTCTAGTGCCAATATTCCATCAAGAGTTTTAGCCATGTATTTTCCTGAGCTGCTCCAGTTGCTGCTCTGTACTCTGCTTCTCTAGTTGACAATGATACTGTTGGTTGTTTTTTATTACACCAAAAAATTGTTCTCGAATCAACCTCGAATACATACCTAGTGATTGATCTTTGGGTATCGTGGTCTCCTGCATAGTCTACATCACTTTATCTAGCTAGCTTGCGGTCTTCGCTACTTTTGAACAAACAATCGTAATATATTGTACCTTTGACATATCTCAAGGTCCATCAAGTCGCATCCAAATAAGGCTTCTACGGACATTGCATATACTGACTAATGACTCTAACTTCATTCTCAAATTTCTTCGGTTGGTCCATGTAGAACTCTCTGTTTAACTCTCCGTGCAAGAAAACATTCTTCATATCCATCTGTCATAATTTTAAATCTTTATTTACCACAAGTATTGGAGGATCCTGTACGATATTGATCTTTGCCACTAGACTAAGCGTTTCATCATAGTCTAGTCCATATTGTTGAGATAATCCTAGATCTACAATCTGAGCTTTATATCTCACGATTGATCAATCCGGGGGTACACTTTATTTTGTAAATACACTTGCAAAAGATAGATTTAACATCTCCTGATCTTGGCACTAGTTCCCAAGTTTGATTTTTCTCCAAAGCTATAGTTTCTTCTTCCATTGCCTGTTGCCAAGCCATATTTTGTGATGATTCTTCATACATCTCTGGCTTTTTAACTTCATCTTCTATAATAACCATATCGACATACTTTGGATTTGACTTTTGGATTCTTTCTGACCGTCTAAGTCGTTGAGATGCTATTTCCTTTTCACCAGGTTCGCTTGATTGAGTAACTTCTTGCTCATCAACATCAGTGTCACTCAAATCTTCATGCACATTAGCATTTAAGCAAATGTGTACAGTTTGCTCCCCCGTCTTCTGTGGAAGAATTTCTTCAGTCCCTCCTATTGATATTGGAATTATGAATGAACTGGGGTCTTTCTCCTTCAGTGGGATCTTGTTTTTCAATATTGCACTACACTCTTCATTCAATGGTACCACCTTGAATTCTTCCAAACTTTTCTTCTATTGGTGAGCACATCCTTCAAGAATTTCACATAATTTGGCATTTTTTTCAAAGCTTCCACTAATGGTATGTTTATATGAATTTCCTTAAATATATCCATGAACTTCTCAAAGTGGGCTTCTTCCTTCTTCCTTTCTATTCTTTGTAGAAAAGGAGGTGCTGGTGTGTATGTGTTAAGGATATTTAGTAATAAATTATAGTTTACCATATATATCATATTTGATATTTTATTATAAGGAAAATATAGATATTTGCCTTCTTAGCATAGTATCTTTCCATTTATTGTTATTTTCATTTATTGCTATTTACATATCCTTGTAATTTATCTTATTATAAATAAGATAACTTTCACACCATTTAGGTGTGGTGGATTAAACAAACATTCTCATTTTCTTCACAACAACTTCTACATAATTTTTACTGCGCTCTTTATGCACAACAGCTTCCTCCTTTCTCTGCTGTATATCAGCAGCTTCTTGAGAGTGACTATCACTGTGTTCTTTAATTTTTCTCTCCTGCTAGGTATTTCTTTCCCACTTCTCAATTCTATTGCTTGACAATGCTTCATGCCCTCTCTTTTTGGCGTTTCGGTGTCTGCTGGCAGCTTAACAAGAGGTCTATTTCGCAACTCATTTGCTAATTGACCTACTTGAACTTCAAAATTTTGCAATGATGCTTGTTGACTTTGTATCACAGCATCATTTTTTGCCATATATTCCTTTATTAGGCTCTCAAGAGATGTTCCCAGTGTGTATTGAGCTTGGCTAGTTTCTTTCCCTTGGGTGTTACTTGCTGAGAACCATATGTCATTTAATTTTGTAGTCCAAAGCCTGAAGGATAATTTTCTTTCGGTTGCATTTGTTGATTGTATGAGTCTTGTCCCTTCCGTGAGAAGTTTGGATGGTATCTCCACCCCGGATTAAATATAATTCTGCAGTAGTAAATTCAGCAGTAGAAAATATAATTCTGCAGCAGTAAATTTAGCAGTAGAAAATTTAGCTTACTATGACTTCTTTTTAGCTCCAACTCACAAAAATCTACACGTAAAATAACCAAATTAGGTTCCCCGGCAACGATGCCAAAAACTTGATCGCTTGTCGATGTATATAATAGAATGATGTAAAATTCACAAGAATAAGTGCAAGTATACACTATCACAAGTAGCAAGTAATAAGTAAATTATTGATTTTACAGAGAACCTATCTTTTTGGTTAGTTTTATCGCTGGATATTAAGTGAGTTTTTGGGTAACATTCTAATGAGTGTTGGTGATTTTGACTAATTAAACAAAAACTAATGCAGAGTGTAAGTCGAAAAAAAATAAAATGATGAGAAAATCAACTATAATGAGGAAGGTTCGGCTAAGAGAGATTAAATAGATAAGTTGTTGAGTTTTGTGGTCGATTTTAGTTCCTTTTTACTAGATTCTCAAGCCCACTTTCGAGGGTTATGCATGGTGATTATTTCCATAATCGTTGTAATTTCTATTAACAAGGCTTTAGGAGAAGAATTATTTCTAACCCTTCGATTACCTTCAAGTCTCCTTGCAATGGAACTAGAGTATTAAAGAGGATTTCATTGCTCCCTCTCTTCTCCCGAATAAGAAAACAACTATGTATGTAAAGTACTAATTAAACACACATGTAAATCATTAACAACAACTCTTTAATAAACTAAAATCATACCGTCAACATACTTAAACTATATAAAACTCTCAAGCCTCCTCTATAAAGTTTAGTTCTCCATACAAATTGAATTAAAAAAGAGGAATCCACATCTCAATCATGTAAAATTGATAGAATAAGAAAAGAGAATAAGGAAATAGAGAGTTATCCCGCTTTGTTGTTGTTCTTCAATGGAAGTTCTCTTCCTTTGAGCTCTCACGTCTACCTCTTTGCCCTAACCTATCCTTCTTGGTCTTCTTTTTCTTCTGCTGTCAACAGCTGCTGGATTAGGATTTTTTCTTCTTCTTCTCTAGTTTCACAACAGCTCACAGCAGCAGAGGAGGCTCTATTGTCTAATCCGATTTTCTCCCCCAAAGTGTGGCTCTCCTCTAAAGTTTAGGTATTCTTTTCCTTTTATAATGTTTGTTTTCTTCTCATTTAGGGTTGAGAAATGATAAAATCGTCCACCTAGAATGTTTCTAATTTGGTTGTCAATGACCCACGTGGATTGTTGATGTAGATTAAATTTCCATGTCATCCCCGAAAAAGTTTGCATGCCGAATTGCTTCAGCATCAGGATCAATAATTTATTTCCAGACTTGCAAGCACTGTTGTTTCCAGATTTGCTACAACATCACGATTCAGCATAAATATTCTGAAATTTTACTAAATATCTCAATTAAGTGTACAATTAAACTCAATTTATGTAATTGATCTTCTTTTCGTATTAAACCATAATTAACTATTTCATGTATACTAATTAGAATAAATTGAGCAATTAATGAGAAAATAGTGAGTATGAGTGCAAAATTAACTATAAAAAGACTTGATATAACTCTAATTTTGGAGAGTTATCAGGCATTCAAAGGCAATTGACAGCGGCTTATACTCCGCAACAAAACGGCATGACAGAAAGGAAAAATAGGACAATTATGAATATGGTTAGATGCATGCTGACAGAGAAAAAGATACCAAACGGTTTCTGGGCGGAAGCAGCAAACTAGACAGTTCATATTCTCAATAGAAGTCCCACTCTAGCCCTGAAGCATATAACTCCAGAAGATGTTTGGAGCGGACATAAACCATCCGTTTCACATTTCAGAATTTTTTGATGTATTGTGTATGTTCATATCCCAGAAAACAAAAGAACAAAGCTTGAGGATAAAAGTTTGAAATGTGTATTACTTGGAGTTAGTGAGGAGTCAAAGACATACAAACTTTATGATCCAGTCTTACCGAAACTAATTGTTAGTAGAGATGTAAAGTTTGAGGAAGAAAATGGTTGAGATTGGCAAAAAACCCATCAAGAAAAAGTTGCAGTTGAACTAGAATTAAGTAATGATACTTGCAATAAGCTTAAGTAATGATACTTGCAATAAATTTGAAAGCTTAGTGAATATAGTATAAATGATGATTCATGTGAGTCAGCAAAAGAACACTCATCTGCTGAGATGCGGAAAAAAAGAATTAGGAGACCACCAAGATGGATGGATGATTATGAGAGTGGTGAAGATTTTTTTGAACACAAAAATATTACATATCTAGCCTTACTTGCAGGAGGTGATCCTATTCATATTACAGAAGCTGTCAAAAGCTCTAGATCGAGGAATTGTGAGGATGATTCATATTCGTACACAAAATCAAGTTACAGACATTATAACCAAATTTTTAAATGTTGATTTTGTTTTTTTTGAAAGATGTGTGTATAAAATGCTATAAGCATTTAGTTTAATGAAGGATGATAAAAGATTTAGTTTGTGGGATTATTTACAAGTTTTTGTATTGATTTTATTAGTTAGTTAGCCATTACTATTTATTAGCTAATTTTTCTCTTTTTGTTTGGTTGGTGAAACTATTTATACAGCTGTTTCAGTTCATCAAATACATAACTTGGATTGTATATGAAATTTAGTTTTCTTCTTTCTTAACCGTCCACGGCTTCAATCCCTCGACAAAGCAGAATATTTTATCTTTTTCGGACATGTCGCAAATGTCCAACATTAACACTAAGATCTGTTTGACGTATTTTTGAATATTTCCGGTTTTGTTTTTTAGTTCTCTTAATTTCCTCCTTGCGATGATCTATATATTCTCCAAAATAGAATTGAGAAGTAGTAGTTCTTGTTTCAATATTTTCCATGTGTCCACAGTGCATCGACCATCTTGGGTGTCCAAGTAATTCAAACTCCACCACAACTTCGCATTCTCAACTAAGTGCATTGTAGCTAGCATGATTTTGGCTTCCTCTGTCACAATGTTTGTTGCTCGAAAGTATTGTTCGAGGTTGAAGAAAAAGTAATTGAACCCCATAGAAAGGTTTGGGTTCCTGCACCTTTACCTGGTCAAACTGCACTAGCCCTCGTTACATTTGCAGCCAACTTTTGGCCACTTTTTTAACTGCCTCTTGAACTTTCTTACAACGGATTCATGATGGGATTCCTAAAACACAAGAACCAATTCTTATTTTCCCTTAAACCAAATTGGGAAGATTTCAACGAAATCACAATGATTTGAAGTAGAGAAAAAAGAAGTTTTGAAATCGACTACTATAATGACCTCTATGATTATTTTTTCACACTGAGACTGATGTATGTAATGTTGACAGCTTGTAACAACAATTACTTTAAGAAAAAAAGAAAAAGAAAAAAAAAAATTCGAATTTCGTTGAAAATTGCGAATTCTACTGCCCACGCACGTACGCCCTCTACACAACCTTGCGACTTCTTCTCTCAAACCATCCAAAGCGTTTACCCTTTTGCTCTACAGTACATATATATTGGAAACCACAAATCTAAGGGTGCAAACAATCGACAACGCATCTCAGTTCTTCCTTTGGTGAGTGTGTCAGCAATAGGAACACATTAGGGAGTTTTTGGTGTTGTTCGAGCGATTGGTGAACGAACGGTGGCCTGAATCAAGCATGAGGTCGCCGGAGTGCATATTTGGGAAGAGAGGGAGAAAGCTTCGCAACCTCTAGACTTTCGATTTGAAGCGACAAAGTCCATGGTTCAAGATTTGGCCTGAAAGTCAAAATTCAGACAGCCTAACATCTATTAAATCAAGGCAACTATTCGGCCTATAAGAGGAAATCAACCCAACTTGAATGCGACCTACAAATTCCATAGACACAACCCAAAGTATGTGCCTCGACTCAAGTGATGACCCACGTTTTTCAAGTCACGCACATGCTATCCGCATTCTCCTACCCCCAGTTGCAGCTCAGTCTCATTTTTTTTCTGTCTCGTTTTTTCTGTCAGCGCATTCCTGGTGGCTCAACTCGGCTCGATTTATGTGGCTTTGATGGCTTGAAAATGGCTTATTCGGTTTGGTATTCAATTTTGGTACCGTTCCATGAGTTTGGACCCTGCCAAGCTATTTTTAACTTTGGCATTTGAGGTCAGTAACACTCCTATTTACTTGGATTAAATATTTTTTTTTAGCTAGAATGGGAGTAAAAGATGGGTTAAACTAAAGGTTTGAAGGACAATCTTGGTGTAGCTATAAAATAGTAGGGGGTCTATCATAATGTTATGTTATGCTTATGTATGCTACGCGTACCTTCAATATGTTTTTTCCATGATATCATGCCGACTTTTCCCTTCCGTGGTTTTAAGGAATAGGTCTCATCATGTATGTGTGTGTTTGCATTACCCAACTTCAACAGTGGAGTTACTTACTGAGCATTTCTTCAGCCACATACTACCCTTATTTTTAAAGTAGAGGTAAAACGCCCCTGCACTACACTAATAACTGTGGATGTTGGAATGGCCATAAGCTATGATAGGACAGTAGTATTCATTGTTTTCAATTATTAGTTTCATAGGTGGCTTTTCATTTTCGTACTAAAAAAATTATGTTAATGTTTTATATTTGACAATATTTCTTAAACAATGAACTCAACCATAAACTTCTTTGGGTTGGGTTGGGGTTTATTCCATAAAATTTTAATTAATAAAAATTTTATTTATTTATTTTCAAATATTTAATTAAGTTTTACCACTCCATTTTAATATATATTTAAAAAATTATTTTTCAAAGAGTTAAGAATACTTCGGAGGGGTTGAGAAATAAACAATAAAAAAATAGTTACAAATTATATATATACCTATATATTAAAATTAACAACAAATTAACCACAAATTCAGGTTGAGTAAATAACTCACAGATTAACCAAATCTAGTACTGTTTTCATTTATTTGAATCCACTAATTCAATCCATCCTATATTTTACTAATTGGGTTGGGTTGATCTAGTTTTTGAATCTTTGGTATTGTAATATTAGAAAAAAAAAACAGTCACGGTTTAGTACCCATAAAAGATCAAGTGAAAGAAATAAACATAAGATCGAGGGTAAACTGTTTTTGTTTTTTTTTTTTTAAAAATTATTAAATGATTTCTTTAAAAAATAAAGATGTAAATGATTAAGACATGATATTTGAAGAATCAAATAATAAAATTAAAAAATGGTCGGATTGTATAGACTTGTCGGGATCGAATGATAGCGTGTACAGCCTATGAGGCAGTAAGCGATGAGGTATGATCTAATGGCTATAGTAATCTGCTTGGCATCCAAATGGAAATGAATGAACCAAATAATATGTTAAAAAAATAAAAAGTAAAATATTTTAAAGAAATCTCTAGGATTTTCCATGAGTTTTGTTTTTCTTTAGAGTCTAGTATTATCTTTTTGATTAAATTAATAAAATTATATGTGTTTAAAAAAAACTTTAAACATTCAATTTACGCAACTAACGAAGCTTTTAATTGTATCAATTTGAACTTACGAGTTGAGATAAAAAATTATAAAATGGAAGAAGGAAGCAGGAATGAGTTTAATGTTGTAATTCAATAGAATTGCAATCGCTTATTACATTCAGATAGCAACAACTGTGGTGAATTACAAACCCATTAAAGCATGGACTTGGCACATTGCTTCGTACAAGTGCATTTATCACCCGAGCAAAATCCATTATCCCACCCCTCAAAAGTAATGCAAAGTTCAGCACATGACGCTGCCTCAGTGCACGGTCCTATAAACGCATCACTGTGTTTATAGCAGGTCCGCCCCTCCGTCTGCACCACCCATCCTGCAACAGTAACACAAACTTATTCATACAAACAAAAAACCATCTTTTTAATACTATCTGTCAATCTAAATCAACATGGAGAAGCATGAAGGATCAAGTACCAGAAGCAAGGGCTAGGAAGATGAACACCACAATTTTGAGATTTCTCAAGCTTTGTCCCGTCATTCTTTTCTTCTCTTCTTGCTTGTTACATTGGAATGTTTGGATATCAGTTCCCCATTTTATATCAGTGAAACGCCTCATCTTTATAACGTCTTCTTGATTTTCTTGTAACATCTTCTTGATTATCACGCTTTGTAACGTCTTCTTGATTATTGTCTAAAATTATACTATTTCTTATATACAAATTTAAAGCATAAGAGTAACCTTCTTTCTATTAATTATCTTTCATAATCTATAAAAGGTAGAACGCTAAAAAAAATTTACTAACTCTAATAATTGAATTGAGTCTAAAAATATATATCTTAACCCAACCCAATCCAACCCATCAGCACTTCAAATTTATTTATTATTTACCATTCTAAATTAAAGTAAAAAAAAAGATAAAAATGAATTATAAAAACCATTTTTAAAAAATTAAAAAATTAAACAATACCTTTATTTAATATTAAATAATTTCATGTATTCAATTTTTTCCATTCATTCAATTTTTTATCTTTGTTTTAATAAAACTAAAATATTTTAAAATAGTTTCAAAATTTAAGGATTTTTCTTTTTAACAAATTTTAAAATAAGAGGTTTTTCGCATGATTACCGTAATATTTTTTATATCGAGGTTAGAGAACTATTTTTCTTTTTCTTAAATTCAACCTATTAAATGGAAACTCAAATATTTTATTCCTAAATTGATTTGAAATTCACCCTTTATGTTATTCTCTTACTTTTTATTCTCTTGCTTTTATACTTATTGGTTTACTTTATTATGAAAATGAAAACTTTGGAGGAAGTTAAACAAGGTGGTTGGATGATGTGGGATAAGTCACAATTGCATCTCCTTGGAACATTTGCAAGCGATTGTGCGATACTCACTCTCAGCGCCGAGTGAGTCAACCAACTCGAAATTGCGTCGCCTACAGCCTAACAACGTATGCTCAATCCTCTGACCCCATTTGAGAAGAATGCTTTTAGAAAATAAAGGCAGAGAATTTTTTGAAAGAGAGTTTGAAAGTAAGATATTATAGGCGGTAAGCGAGAAAGGCAACACAAGGGTTTATATATCATATAACTCCAGGCAGGAAGAATTGACGACTAGTTGCATCCCCCTATAGTACATTTTGAGGCATCTCAGATCTACCAGATGTATGCCAAAACGTCATACACTTATGAAATATAAAAAAGGAACTAGACATCATGAAAGCGATAAAGGAAAGTACTACAGTGATATAATGCAAGGGGTTGGGTATGCGGCCATCGAAAATACGCCTTGCCAAGCATGACTATGACATCCTCTCCCACTTAATTGTTTAATCCCCATCAACCGTCTCACCTTTTCAAACTCTTCTATCTAAACTGCAGTCGACTTCAGTCGTCAGTGCGTTCCTAGTTGATTTTTTTCCTATGATAGCCATTTCTACCTCACTAGAAATTCTTGCATGTTTTTCCTAGGGTTGCCGATGCGACGTGTTCGTTCAGCCAAGATCTCTTCTACTTCTTTTTTTCCTTGTATCTTTCATAGTGACTGGGGATCGTGTCACTTCATTACGTTAATGGTCATCACCGTTTGGATGGTATGGTTTCAAGCTTCTTACATGGATGAAAAGGTGAATACTCATCCATGTCGGTAGTTAAAGGCGACATAAAATCTTCCCGACTTTATCGATGACTTCGATGAGCCGTTCGTACTTTCGCACTAGTCTTTGGTCCCTATTTCCTCATAATCGAAATTGTTCTTTTCTTAGGTTGATCAGAACTTGGTCATCATCTTGGAATTAAATCAAAACTGTTCTGCTCTCGTATTATTCTGCTTAACTTGTTTGCTTGGAGATGAGCGAGCATGCACAGGATCACATGTTCGCTCTTCCGACTCCAGACATTTCAGCCTAGTTTGCTCTACTTGGCTTGTGTTCAAGCTGAAAGCAAAATTCTATCACACATTATTGTCAACGTGCTTACTTTAAGGATAACTTAGACTCGTCAAAGAAGTAGCACATGGAGTTGTTGTTTGTTTGGAATGGCTGCTTTACCGGGGAAGTCATACGCTCTATGGACCCCCTTACATATGAAACAGGTCGGGGGAGGCCGGTTGTACTGGTTCTGATGGAGCCCTCTCCATGAGTTCTCATATCTTTTTTGGGAGGGTCTATGGTCTCTACTTTCCGTAACTTTTCTCTCACCTCCCTCACTCTTAGAAGAGTTGGATTGATAGTTTCTACTTCCCCCACTCAAAGAGGGTGAATTTCATTTTACATCGTGAGACTATTTAGTGCTTAGGTCGAACAATCGTTCTACCACAACGTAGGCCGTGGAAAGTTCTTGAACTCGCTACTCATATAGTTTGGACTTTGCCCATGTGATTTGATTTAGGAAGTTGTGTTTTGATTTGATTAGCTAATTAGGAGTTACTAATTATTAGCTAATTTTTTCTCTTTTCGGTTGCTTTGTAAAGCTATTTATTTAGTTGTTTTAGTTCATTAAATACATAACTTGGATTGTATATTAAATTTAGTTTTCTTCCTTCTTAACATTTGGTATCAGAGCCTGCTTACCTTGAAAAGTAGTAGCTTTTTTAGGATAAGAGGAGTGATATGGCGACAGAGAGTAGTTTTGTGCAGCCATCGATTCCAAAGTTGGAAGGACATTATGATCACTAGTCCATGATGATGGAAAATCTTCTCATATCAAAAGAATATCATAAGGAAAAAAGAAAGCAATTGAAGATCTCAAGTTGAAGGATTTAAAAGCCCAAAACTATCTCTTCCAAGCAATAGATCGTCCAACTCTAGAAACCATTCTGAAGAAAGACACGACCAAGGATATTTAGGACTCCTTGAAACATAAGTGCCAGAGATTAACTCGAGTCAAACGTGCACAATTGCAAGCTCTTCGAAAATAGTGGGAAATTCTTCACATGAAGATGGGAGAATCAGTTTCAGACTACTTTGCTCAAACTCTCATAATTGCCAATAAAAAGAAAATTCATGGGGAGAAGATGACAAACATTGACATCATAGAAAAGATCCTATGATCTATGACTTTTAACTTCTGTTAGATAAAAGTCTGCGGTTTTCTTTATTTAGTTTTTCACGTTTTTACTCAAATTAGTTAGTTGAATCTTTTCTTGAGAATGTTTGCTTAATCCACCATACCTAAATGGTGTGTGAAAGTTCTCTATTTATAATCAAATAAATTACAAGGATATGGAAATAGTAATAAATGAAAATAACAATAAATGGAAAGATACCTATGATAGGAAGACAAATATCTAGATATTTGTCTTATAATAAAATATCAAATATGATATATATGGTAAACTATAATTTAGTACTAAATATCCTTAACATTGACATCATAGAAAAGATCCTATGATCTATGACTTTTAAGTTCTATTAGATAAAAACCTGCGATTTTCTTTATTTAGTTTTTCACGTTTTTACTCAAATTAGTTAGTTGAATCTTTTCTTTTGACAATTTGACAAACACGTCGAATGGATTACCATATTTTAAGCTAGCCATTTGGACCATGTTTACCGGGAAGTGGCGCACGTTTAGTTGGCCACTTGGGCTATTTTTAGCGTAGAATTGTTATCTAATGAGAAACAAATTACTGTGTTTCAGCAACAATAAAGATCAAATCTTTTGTTATCTTCCTCCTTTTGTTATTTTCTTGGATTTTCTGTTTTCTTTTCTTCTTCCAACAATTTTCTTCGGCTGTTTTTCCTCCGTCAAAGGATTTCCTCTCAAATTGTATTAGAGCAAGGTTTATCTACCGGTGATATATCATTGTGGAGGAGCCAAGTTTTTCAAAGCCAAGTTGATTAGCTCAGTTGGTTAGAACGTTGTGCTAATAACGCACAGATCCGTTCAAGGTAGAAGAAAAACTGAAAATGCACCAAAGCACGAAAATACACACGTCGTGGGGTCCATCTCGGACAGGCTCATGCACTCCTCCACGTCACCGTCGAGTGCTAGCGTCTCCATCACTGCCACCAAGAGGTCGGTGCCACGAAGACGGGCGTCGAGTCTTCATCGAGCGAATGATCAAGGAGACGATCGCTTCTATAAAGTACCCCGGTGCTGACAAGGTCCAACTACAACGAGTGGGCTTTGTTGATGCGCGTCAACCTACAAGTGCAAGGGTTGTGGCATGCTGTCGAGACAGAGGAAGGAGAAACGATCGAGTACCGGAAGGATCGACTAGCGTTCGCTGCCATACTGCGGTCTGTGCCTCCAAAGATGCTGGCGTCTCTCTCCACAAAGTGCACCACGCAATCGGCCTAGGAGGGGGTAAAATCCCGCCGGGTTGGTGTGCAACGAGTGCGAGAGTCCAACATTAAGAAGTTGCGGAAAGAGTTCTTGGAGATCTGCTTTAAGGACGTCGAATCCATCAATGATTTTAAAATGTGGATCATGGGGCTCGCCAACAGCATCACCACTCTCGGTGGGAGCATCAGCGAGATGGAAATCGTGAAGAAGATGCTACAGGTCGCCCTAGATCACCTCGAGCAAGTCACGATTTCGATCGAGACATTACTTGACGTGAACTATCTAACAGTAGAAGAGGTGATCGAAAGATTGCACAACGTCGTGAAGTCTGCTTTTCTCAATAGAGAGCTGAAGGAGACCGTCTACGTCTAACAACCACCTGGCTTTCTGGACAACGACAACCCCAACAAGGTACTGTGCCTACAGAAGGCACACTACATGCTTCTGCAAGTACCACGAGCCTGGAACGCGAAACTCAAAAATACCTTACTGTCGATGAAGTTCAAGCGATCTGCCTCTAAGCATGACATGTACACGCACGCTCATGGCGAGCAGCGGTTTGATCGTGGGAGTGTACGTCGACGACCTCATAATCACTGAAGGCGACATGGAAGTTCTTGGAAGATTCAAGAGGGAGATGTCAAAGAACTTCAAGATGAGCGATCTCGGCGTGCTCAGCTTCTACCTCGACATCGAAGTACAACAGAGTTCTGTCGGCATCACCATCTATCAAGGTGCGTACACAAAGAAGCTGTTGGACACAGTTGGGCTAGCGGACAGTAACCCTACAAGGACGCCAATTGAGGCCCGACTCCAGCTAAGGAAGACCGGCACTACGACGGTAGTTGACGCCACCAATTACCGCAACATTGTCGGGAGTCTGCGCTATCTGGTAAACGCACGCCCTAACCTCCCCTATTTCGTTGGATACATGAGTAGGTTTATGGAAGCACCTAGGGAGGAGCATCTCGTGGCTGTCAAGCGCATCCTGTGCTATGTGGTCGGAACCAGAGGCTGGGGTATGAGATACTGTGTAGGGAGTTGAAAGGAGAAGTTTGAGCTGGTCGGCTATAGTGGTAGTGACATGGCCAGTGACGTTGATGATCGTAAGAGCACCAGCGAGATTATTTACTTCCTCTCAGGTGGCGCGATCTGCTAGCAATCAACTAAACAAAAGGTAGTTGCTTTGTCTTCTTGCGAAGCATTGTACATCTCCGCTTCGACGACAGCCACACAGGGGGTCTGGCTTGCGCAGCTGATGGAAGAACTCATCGTAAGAGAAGGCGATCCACCAATGCTATACGTGGACAACAAAGCTACGATCTCCCTGATAAAAAATTCAGTTTTGCACGATCGGAGCAAGCACAAGAGATCAAGTATCATTACATCCGGGAGTGTGTAGATTGGGGGCTTATCAAGATTGACTTCATCCAAATAGAGGAACAGCTTGGAGACATCTTCACCAAATCTCTGGCGCGGGTAAAATTTGAGGAAATTCGCTCAAAGATCGGATTTCAAATAATAAGATAGATATACCACCAGTTTTAGGAGGAGATTGTTAGATAAAAGTCTGCGGTTTTCTATATTTAGTTTTTTCATGTTTTTACTCAAATTAGTTAGTTGAATCTTTTCTTTTGATAATTTAACATGCACGTCAAATGGATTACCATATTTTAGCTGGCCATTTGGGCCATGTTTACAGGAAAGTGGCGCAGGTTTAGTTGGCCACTTTGGCAATTTTTAGCGTAGAATTCTTATTTAAATATGTCAATCTAATGAGAAACAAATTACCGCGTTTCAGAAACAATAAATCCCAAATCTTTCGTTCTCTTCCTCTTGTTATTTTCTTATGCTTTCTGTTTTCTTATCTTCTTCCAAAAATTTTCTTCCGCTGTTTTTCCTCCGTCAAAGGATTTTCTCTCAACAGTGGCGAATTGTTACATCAAGTTTGACTATGTCGTTTGCTCGATTGAGAAGTCTAATGATATGGATTTCTTATCCATTGATGAGTTACAAAGTAGTCTCTTAGTGCACGAGCAACGCATGAATAACCATGTTTGTGAGAAAGAACAAGTTCTAACAGTCACCATGAAAGAAATTTTGGAAGTAGAGGAAGAGGATATGGTTGCTTTCGAGGACGATGTAGAGGAAGAGGTCGACAAAGCTTTGACAGATCAACTGTGGAATGTTACAACTGCCATGGATTAGGACATTACCAGTATGAGTGTCCTAAAAGGGAGAATGACAGAGCAAATAATGCATAAACCAATGAAGAGATGCTATTAATGGCCTATGTAGATGAGAAGAAAGCTGAAAAGAAGACATTTGATTTCTTGACTCGATGCAACAACAACATGTGTGGAAAGAAAGAACTTTTCTATCATATTGATGAGAAGTTTTAACAAACTGTGAAGTTGGGTGACAACTCAAGCATGGTTGTGATGGACAAAGGAAATGCAAAGTTTAAAGTAAATGAGATTATGGAAATAATCACTGAGGTATTTAATGTACCATACTTGAAGGACAACTTGTTGAGCATTGGACAGCTGTAAAAAAAAAAGTCTTGCAATTGCTTTCTTTTTAATGTACAAGACTTGAAGGACAACTTTCTGTGCCACGGGTGTCTCATCGAAAAACAGATGGTGCATGAATGCGGGAAGAACATGCGAGTGCTGCGCACGAACTGAGGCAAAGAATTCAACATGACGAGATTCAATAAGTATTGCGATGAGCTCGGCATGCGGCGGCACCTAACAGCGCCCTACTCCCCCCAGCAGAACGGGGTGAGGAGTGCCAAAATCAGACCATCGTCGGGACAGCAAGGTCACTATTGATGACTGCTGGGATGCCCGGGTGGGAAGAGGCGGTCATGACGGCCGTCTACCTCTTCAACCGGTCGCCAACGCGAAGCCTTGACGGAAAGACACCACACAAGGCCTGGTATAACAAGAAGTCAGCGGTACATCATCTCCGAGTGTTCGGCTGTGTCGCGTACATGAAGATCACGCATCTCCACCTCGCTAAGCTCGATCCCAAGGGGCTGAAGGTCATCTTCATTTGCTACAAACCCAGGAGCAAGGCATATAGGCTCTATGATCCTGCGGGGGAACGAGCTCACATGTCGCACGAAGTCGTCTTCAACGAGAACAGCTTCTTGCGGTGGAACGACGTGACCGAGGCGGATAAAAACCCAAATCAATTCACGATTGAGTACCTCATCACTGAGCCTAGAGAAGGAGGAGCGCAGCATCGGGTACTGTCACTGGCGCCAGCAGCTGCACTGGGCACGCCTACGTAAACACCAACCACAACTCCTGCTACGCCCCCTAAACTAGTAGAGTTCACAATACCACGTACTGCGGACTCGACGCTAAAAGCCGATCACGATGATTGTCTGGCAGCCGGGTACTAGAGGATTGAAGACCTACTGGGAGGAGGTGAGCCATCGGGACTGGGGGCGTGCGAGCTCGAAGAAGAGGTGGTCGAAATGCATGCAATTTGTCACGGTCATGCTCGTCCAAGGCGTGTTGCCTATGGCCGCATGCCCATGACAAGCCAAACCCTTTATGTCTTTCCATGTTCTAGTCTTTTACTTTTGTATTTCTAGGGAGTATAACGTTTCGAAAAAATCATGTCTAGGCCTGCCAGACATGAAATGCCTCAGAATGTACTATAGGGGGATATGACTAGTTGTCAACTTCTCCCTACCAAAGGTTATATACTGTGAGCCGTTGTTGTTACTCTCTTGCTTGCATATATAACGTCTCTTTCAAAAATCTCTCTCTACCCTCATTTTCTAAAATCTTCTTCTTAAACCGAGGCCAGAGGCTCAAGCATACGTCACTTGACCGTAGGCGACATAAGAACGAATTGGCATAGCTCACTTTTCGTTGGAAAGTGAGTGCCGCACAATAGCAAGTCCGCTGCCATCAAGAGTGCGATTGTGACAAGTGGTATCAGAGCTTTGTTAGCTCCGTGACATAGAAAAGACCGAAACCATGTCGATGACAAAGTCGACACCCAAATCACAAGCCTGACCGGCTTACTTTAATAGAAGAGGAAATGCTATTCCTCAAAGAAGTCCCTGACACCATACGCTTCTTGGAAGCACGGGTGACGAAATTGAATGGAAAAGTCATAGAAATCGACACAATGGGCAAACCGCCTGGATGGGTTGCCAATCACAGAACTAATATTTCGAGTTGGATAAAGGATGAAGGGAAGATTGGGAAGAAAATGAAAGAGGCTATGTTTGGAAAAGGTGAGGTTGTATGTACAGATTATGGCGAAGGGTGATTTGGATGAGCGAGGAGGTATGATCAAACGACTATAGTAACCTGTTTGGCATCCATCTCATTATTGTTTAACGATAATTTGTTTTGAGCGGTAATGTTTGACAATGAAAATGAATCAACCAAATACAGTGCTAAAAAAAAATTTAAAGAAAGCAATAGGATTATCCATGAATTTTGTTTTTCTTTAATCCGTTTGTAATTCACCTTAGTTTAATGTGATTGGGCAAAGGAGCCAATTTTGGCTAGAAGGGCAGCCGGAAGAGTCGCCACATTGGGCGAAAAGAGCCAATTTTGGCGAGAAGGGTGGCGGCAACTTGGTTGGCGAAGAGGCCAGTGCGGCACCCAGATTCCAAAGGTAAATCTCTGCAGAAGGTCAATGGGCTTATCGAGATTCTGTATATTTTCGAAGAGAGTGCTGATGAGTATCCTGAGATTAGGGTTTTCGTGAACAATAGAGGATTCAAAAGCCATTGAAAAGAAAGGATCGGGGTTGTTAAACCGAAAGGGCTTTGATACCATGGGAATGTTTGCTTAATCTACCACGCCTAAATTGTGTGAAAGTTATCTATTTATAATCAAATAAATTACAAGGATAAGGAAAGAGTAATAAAAGGGAAATAACACTCAATGAAAAGATACCCTATGATAACAAGACACATATCTAGATATTTTGCTATTTATATATAAAATTCAATATGATAATATATGGTAAACTATAATATGGCAGTAACTAAATATCCTTAACATTGACACTCATTAGAAAAAATCCTATGATCTATGACTTTTAAGTCTGTTAGATACAGCCTTCGTTTTTCTTTATTTTTTTTTCACGTTTTTACTCAAATTAGTTAGTTGAATCTTTTCTTTTGACAATTTGACAAACACGTTGAATGGATTACCATATTTTAAGCTAGCCATTTGGGCCATGTTTACCGGGAAGTGGCGCACGTTTAGTTGGCCACTTGGGCCATTTTTAGCGTAGAATTGTTATCTAATGAGAAACAAATTACTGTGTTTCAGCAACAATAAAGATCAAATCCTTATTGTTATCTTCTCCTTTTGTTATTTTCTTGCATTTTCTGTTTTCTTTTCTTCTTCGAACAATTTTCTTCGGCTGTTTTTCCTCCGTCAAAGGATTTTCTCTCAAATTGTATTAGAGCAAGGTTTATCTACCGGTGATTGTGCCTCCATAAGATGCTGGCGTCTCTCTCCACCAAGTGCACCGCGCAATCGGCCTAGGAGGGGGTCAAATCCCGTCGGGTTGGTGTGCAACGAGTGCGGGAGTCCAACATCAAGAAGTTTGCAGAAAGAGTTCTTGGAGATCTTCTTTAAGGACGGTCCGGAATCCGATCGATGATTTTAAAATGTGGATCACTGGGGCTCGCCAACAGCATCACCACTCTCGGTGGGAGCATCAGCGAGATGAAATCGTGAAGAAGATGCTACAGGTCGCCCCAGATCACCTCGAGCAAGTCACGATTTCGATCGAGACATTACTTGACGTGAACTATCTAATAGTAGAAGAGGTGATCGAAAGATTGCACAACGTCGTGAAGTACTGCTTTTCTCAATAGAGAGCTGAAGGAGACCGTCTTCTTCTAACAACCACCTTGCCTTCTGAACAACGACAACCCCGACAAGGTACTACACCTACAGAAGAGCACCCTTACAGGCTTCGGCAAGCACCACGAGCCTGGAACGAGAAACTCGAAAATACCCTGCTGTCGATGAAGTTCAAGCGATGTGCC